>JANLJB010001910.1:3543-16698 GCA_026212285.1 Bursera cuneata | reverse complement strand
TCTGTTTGGTTGCCCAGAAATTGCAAGAGAAAGTTTGTAACGGGGTTGGTTTTGCTAACTTTTATACTTCTTGGTTGAGGTTTTGAGGAGTTAGGTTGTGGAGAGAGATTTTTGGTCATTAATTCATATTGGATTATTGGGTTCTATTGATTCTATATATAAAGTTTGCAAATAAATAGTTTGTTTGAGCTTATGTGATTGACTTTCCATTTGGTATTTTTTATTGGGTTATGCTATGTGTGTGGGTTTTTTTAGGAGTTTGATTGTAACAATGGATTGATGGAGGGTTGCATGGTGGCGGAGAGGTTGTGCGATGTGGCTGAGGTGGTTGCAGCGGTCGATTGTGTGATGAGCGGTGTCCAATTATGCAGTTGTCAATTATGTGATAAGCAAGCCGATCCTATGATGTCGGATTGTGATTGCCGATTGTGTGTAAGGGAGGTGTTTCTACGATGCATGATGTCGGGTGTTTATCAAATTTAGAATTTGGTTTTTTGAAATTTATATAAGTTTTCTTAATAAAAAATTGGATAATTTTTATTGAGTAAATATCACTAACCACCTCTGAGTTTTGTCTTTATTTATTTATATTAGACTTTTACCTTATATATCTTCTGTTATCCTTAGGTTTTCAAAAATATATTTTCTAGTCCTTCACTTATAAACTCTGATACCTCCATATAATAACAATTTTATCGTTTCCCCCCTACTAATAAAATATAAAAATAACATAACTAATTTAAAGGTTAAATATCATTTACCATCCCTATATTTTAATTTAATATCACTTAGGGGAAATTTTACCCTTATTCATTTTTGTCATCTTTAATTTTTTAGAAATTAATCAACTGAGTCCTTATTTGGCAAAACTATAAGTCAATGTAAGTTTGATTATCTGAACATAATTATTTATATACCTCATAGTAATATGTAAAACATATATAACTAAATAAAGAAAGACATAGGAGGAGTAAAATGATCAATATACCGGATAACTAATATTAACTTACTTTGATTTATCTACTAAACAAAAACACCCCCTAATATAAAAAGAAATATGCATTTTTTTTACTTGATGATAATTTACATTATTAATTTTCAATTATTTATAACATAAGGTTTGTATTATCAAATTTTCTATTTCTTCTTATAATATATTTCACGTTTGATGAGTTAGATAATAAAATATGTGTTTAAATTAATAAATAATATGCCTCTTTGTGTTTAGAATTAATTTGTCATTTTGATTTTTTTATAAATATCAATTAAAAGGATCAATGATTTGATTGATTAATTTTGTAAAAAGTAAGGGGACATAGATAAATAAATTCAAAAACTTCGTTTGAGTGATATCAAACTAAAACTTATGGGTAGTCAATGATATTTACTTAAAAAAAAAGTTAAAATATCATTCCAACCTTGCAGTATTATTT
This sequence comes from Bursera cuneata, assembly GCA_026212285.1. Lineage (NCBI taxonomy): Eukaryota > Viridiplantae > Streptophyta > Magnoliopsida > Sapindales > Burseraceae > Bursera > Bursera cuneata. Next base: position 15,265 of record JANLJB010001910.1, on the reverse strand, counting down.
AAAACTAATAACGTTAGAGGTAAAGATCTAAAGGATGAATTTCATGAAAAATGAGGGGGACACAAAAGAATAAAGGAAAAAGTTTCATCTAAGAAAATTAAAACAAAACGTAAGCATAACGAGTGATATTTACTCAATTTTTATTTATTTTGATAGAAATTTACCAAGGTACCCTTAAAGACATCCAAATTAACAACAATAATGTAATAGCAAGTCATTTAAGGCTATTTTACAAAAGTGGAGGTTATTTGTGCCATTTAGATAAACCTCGGGTCATGTATATTCGGAATTATTCTTTTTTGTTTCCACATAATTCCATTTGATCACTATTAACTATTATGAAAATATTTTGATAAATTGATATAATTATTGACCTCTCAAATAGTAATAGTATAGAGGATTAATACAATTGTTAAAACAACATGGGGGGGTTGTTGATTTTTTGGGAGGTCAAAAATTACCCCTTGTTATTATTATTATTTTGTTTTAAACATGAAAAATGATAATTTAGAAAACGAATTAAAAAAAAAAAGAAATGAGAAGTTAGTAAACAGAGATTTATAATTTTATTGATAAACGACGTCGTTTAAAGGGTGTCGGCTTCCTCTATAGGTCACACTAGTGAAATCGTAAACCCTTTGCGGCCCGAAGGAGAAAAGGTGGCAATGGAGGAGGAAGAGCACGAGGTGTACGGAGGCGAAATCCCCGACATGGAAGGCGACATGGATGCTCACAACACTGATGTGGACATGTCGGCCGCCGACGACGACGCCGTCAAGGTAGTTTACTCAAGACTCCTCACACCAATTGATTGATTATGTAAATAATTGAAACCCTAGCTGCTCGACAGATCTAATAACGGTTTTGTATGTGCAGGAGTTGGATGAGATGAAGAAGCGGTTGAAGGAGATGGAGGAGGAAGCTGCGGCTCTTCGCGAGATGCAGGCGAAGGTTGAGAAGGAGATGGGCGCTGTTCAAGGTTTTTGTTTTGCTTTGCTCCTTTTTTTATTATTTATAATTTCTTTTCAAGTATCGATTCCATTGTGTGGTGACGTTTAAGTTGGATAAGTTTTGGATTTAGTGTGTGATTTGAGAATTTAAAGTTTCTGCAATGGGAATGTTAACAGACTTAAAAGTTTGCATTTTATGAATCAAGTACCTTACAGATAGTGCTGTGCTTGTTCTTGTGGCTGTAGTTCTTTTATTTAATGCAATTATATTTACTTATTTTATAATGAATCTATTAGTTTATTAGTGCTTCGAAATCAGGGATTCATTTGTTTAGGGTTCTTTTTTTAATTTTCATTCATTCAAATGGCACTTTATAAAAAGGGTTCTCTTCATTAGTTTTTCTTTTGCCATTGGGCCAATGAGCTACATAGTTGGGGATAATTTTCTCCCAACTGACCTCTCTGCTTCTCTAGTGTAAGCGACATTCGTTCCCAAGACATTTGTGATATAAGGAACGAGTTTATGAGCCAACCACTTAGCTAATTGGCGCCTATACATGCTCATAGTATTTCAATTTTCCATGCTTATTAAATATTTTCGATAATGGTTACACCTCTTCGTGGGACGCAAATCCTTTAATGGAAGTTCTTGTGTGGTTTTCAATACAGGAGCTGTATAGAACTTTTTACCTACAAGTTTTTGTTTATGTGCGTCTGTATTATTGGACCATGAAGACAATATTTCTTGGCTATGTGCCTTTACCCTCTTCTGTTCTTTGTTGCCTAACAATGATTTAAGATCTTTTACTACACTTAAAATAAAATTATAAGATGCTTTTCTATACTACGTTGGTGATAATTGTTAAGAGACCACTTGACCTAAGATTTTAATCTGATAGTTAAGGGCCTGCAAAATAGTATTTTAAGCTATTTTTAGCTCTAATACACCTCCTCACAAACAATGGACTCCTGTGTATTTGCACGTGGCCTAAATATTAGTACAGCAGTTTGAACACAAGTCTGCTTGGTCATTTTTACTTTGATACTATATTAAGAGATCATGTAACGAAAAAGTTTATTTTGATTAGTGAGGACTCAACTATAGTATTCTAAGCTATTTTTAGATTTAACAATAATTAATAAACTATTCTTTTTCCTTTTTGGAGTTTCTTTACCAAAAAAAAAAAAAAAATTTGTTATTGTCATAGCTTTTGTTTCTGATATAAGTAACATGCCACTCCTCAAAGAGTTGTGATACGTATATAAAATCACTTTTTTTATAATCAGTATGTTTAAACTATGTTCTTCACTGTAATGCTATATACAGATCCTGCTAGTGCGGCTGCTAATCAAGCAAACAAAGAGGAGGCGGATTCACGATCAGTATTTGTTGGAAATGTGAGGAACATGTACCTTATTTCCTTTGATGTATTACCGTATCTAGAAAAAGATATGCTAAGGAAGCTGTTTCACTATTAACTTGTTTTTAGATGTATTTGATGCGGTTTTGTCTTCATTCTGTTGGTAATATTTCTTGCTCTGTATATTCAGATATGTGCACACTTTTTAGGATTTTGCGTGTTTCTGTGTTTAGCTTTGTATAGGCACTGTCTCGTGTTAAGATTTACTTAGGATACGTTTGAGAAATATGGTCTAAGTTTATATGTAAGACCTTGTTAGAATTTTTTAATTGGTGTTCAGGCTGGTAATTTGAAATCCATTATCTACTGCTTTTTGTCTTTTCTTTAAAAAATCTCCTTGGGGGACTTGGAATGCCTTAATATAGGGCTAAGCTGGAAGTATTCTTTATTGGAACTTTCAGATCATTATTCAGGTGTGCATTTTCCTAAAAGTAAGATTGATTAATAGTTGCTGGAAGCTTCTCTACTTGGGTAGCATTCCTGCATCTGCTGATGATTGTATGTCTGCAATTCTTATGTAGAAGGTAGAGTGGTGCTTCTGTGTTGTTACTGCCTTGATTTTTACGTCTCATAACAGAACTGTATAGGGCCCTTATTGTGAGAGATCCTTGGCGAAGCTTAAGATCGGTACAGGAGAATTAAGTTTAGAGAAGTAAAGTTGTTAATGAAGAATTTCGAAAGAAATTTCCTTATGCACTGATTGTGGGTAGTACTACAACTGTATAGAAACTTAATATTTTGATCTTTGAATGGCTGCAACTATAACAAATTAGTTTAGTACACTAGGTGGATGTACTTATGGAGTTAGTTGCCTTCTGTATTTAATATTCTATTCCCTGCTCAAGATATAGCTATGAGTTGCTAGGCTTTGAGGTATTCGTACTATTTTTATAGTTTCTGTACTAATGTTCCTTTAGACTTCCATAGTTTCTCAAGTGCTATGGCTTTGTTCTGCAGTAGTTTAGGAGAAGACGGTGAAGTTTGTTAATTTTCTCATAGGTTTTTTTTCCATTGGAACACTTTTCCAATAGTGAGGAAAGCACCTATTGAGACTTATAATTTCCGAATATAACAATGTAGTAGATAATGTAATTATTGTTTATCGTTCCATTCCATTGCACCTCATCACAGGTGCATGTTGTCAAAAACTTTTCAAGTTAGGCTGTGTTTTGGTGTCTATAAATTGTCTGTGATTATGAGTTAAAATATTGCTGGCGTATGGTTTTCAAGGAACTGATGTTTGATACGCTTCATGTCTTAGTTGCAGAATTGTGTTTCTTGTTTCATACTCTGCATAATTGAGTTTATCGATACTTATATTAATTTTTTTTTTTTAAAATTTGATCATATCTGTAGAGTTCTTGTCTCCTGTTTTCTGCTTAATTGGGTCCATTGATCTTAATACATTGTTTACATTAATATCTGTGTCTTTGATTTGGATATGGGATCACAACTCTAGTATCATGGTTTGATTCTATGTCTCACTATGATCGCAGGGTTGTTCTTATTCCTCTTACACAGCAATAATTACACTGTTTTGAGGGTGGGCCAAAGTTATTCTTCTAATACGTAGGCTTGCATTAGATGCAAGAAAAAACAGTTCCTGCATGTTTGAATTTCAAAATGAAATAAGAGGGAAAAAAAAAAAGATCTGAAAAGTGAAAAAAAGAAAGAGAAAAAATCTAAAAAAAGAAATTCATGAAAAAGGGAAAAAAGAAAAAGAAATGGAAGAGTAATTAATAGAAAAATGAAAGTAGAAAAAAAATATATCAAGAAAAAAAATTGTTTAGAAAGAATTATTGAAAAAAAGAATGGAAACAAGAAAAGAGAATAAAAGGAAATATGAAAACAATTTGAGAGAAGTGATGTATGAAGAAGCACCATGTTGAGAGAATCAGTAGTAAATGCCATAAGGATGGATGATGTGGATGGAAGTAAAATGGGAGTTAAGATTCTTCAACTTCTACCAGCAAGACAACTTGTTTCTTATGAAGAAGAGAGCAAATCATGTTATGCAATCTAATTTGAAGAGCCCCGCTGCTGCTGATGGTGCTTTTCATAGAAGCCTCTGAAATTTGTGGTCATATGGCAGAATGTGGTGAGAGGCATTTTTCTGCCCTCTTTGTGGCCTTAATCTACTGTTTGCCACTTTTTTACGGAGAAGAATGATAGTATGTTGCTCTTGGTTCCTTGAACTTTGCTCATTTTTATTGCTAGTGCAATTCTTTATTTAAGATTCGCCTGAGAGCTAGATCATAATGAAGCTTACCACATTTTTAAAAATATTAACTACTATTTCTCTAAGAATCAGAGGTATTATTTTATTTGTTTTTTTTCTAGAGAAGCTCTTTTATTTGCAATGGTTCAGTTAATTATCTCGCTTGGTATCAAAAATTCTCAATCACCTTATACAGGAAATTCCAAAATTGTTTAAAACATGGTTTTGGAGAAAACAATTCATTGAAATTTATCTGAGACCTCATGCATGTTTGGTTTGTCTAAATTTAATGTTGTATATATGCATTTTCATCTACTGACCTACTGGTATCTTGTTTTGATGATGGTAAGAGCTGTACTTCTCTTTCTAGACCTTATAGTTTCAAACATAGTGTTTACTTTAACAGTTCTTGCCAAACATTCATCTGTATGCTCATCCAGTTTTTAGATCTGTTTTCTCTGATATGTAGAGAGCCTCTGTGGATATTGATTTGTATATCTTCACATTGGTGGTCTCCTGCAATTCCTCTTTAATTCATTTCTAGACAATTTTTTTGATAAGAACCTTCTTATTGTTGCAAAGGAAATGTGCATGCAACTTCAAAAATTGCTCTGTTCAATGTTATCTGCAATATCACACTAGAAGTTTCTCGTTGAAGAGCTGGGGAGATTGACCATGGGGAAGGCCCCACTAAACTTTTTTGATAAAAATTTATATGTACGTGAAATGTAAAGGAAAAAGAAAAGAATTTTTTTTTTAAACCCTAATCTTACCTGCCGTTTTGTTTTAGAGTAATAAACACAGAACTGAAGTTTATATACATCAGTTATTATATCTTCTTATTTCACTCTTTCACTCTTTAGTTAAAGTTTATGACAGGTTGTTGCTGCGGAAAACTTTGTTTGATTAATTTGTGAACATAATAATTCATGTGTTCTTATTGTGATATCTCCTAAAGTTCCAATCTTTTGTCTTTTAGTTGTAGCTTTATTCATCTTAAAAACAGACATTTCTACAAATCTCAAAAGATTGAACTTTTTTAAGCTCATAATCTGAAGGAAAGATCAAGTACACCAAAAATATTGATTTTAATTGATTCATTTCTTATTTTCAGTAAAATCAATTGATTAAAAAAAATTATTCTTTGACCTCCACAGTGATATTATAGTCTTTCTTTCCCCTTTATTTTGTATATATTTATGCCCTGCTTGATATGTAGTGGAACAAGTTAATAGATATGCTTATATTATATTCTTTCCCTGCAGTTTTCTTTCTGTGTTATTTATTATTCATTAGTTGGAATTTAGAAATATTTATTGTGTTTTGAAAGTATTTTATGCTCTAATTTATACGAATCCTATATTCACTATTCTTGTAATAAAAAAGATATGGTACATATCGTTTTTAACATAATTCATGCTATGCATTTTTAACCCTTCCATCCCCCAAAAAAAAAAAGTAATTTTTCTGGAACCGCCCTTGTATGTGGGAGGTGAGTGTATATTGTTGATTGTGAATATGAAAATGTATTCACACTGTTTAATGAAGTCAGAATTTGATGAAAACTAACAGGAAATGAACTCTTTACTCCTCTGTTTTGTTTATGATTGTGGTTATGCTACTGTAATGTGGCTTGCAGTTTGCTAGACAATTACTAAACATATGTTTAAGTAGCTTGCTTTGTGGAGCTAAATGTGATTTGATCTGTTGCTTACATAAGGGGAACGGTGAAATTGAAAATGCAAGGATTTAAAAGAGCATGTTAGCAATTTGTTAGGACATCTGAATTTGAAAACCTTAATTGCTTTTGCCAACTAAAGACATCAAATAAATTTGGTTGAGTTTGGACTTGCAGGTTGATTATGCATGCACGCCTGAAGAAGTGCAGCAACATTTTCAGGCCTGTGGTACAGTGAACAGAGTTACCATTCTGACAGACAAATTTGGCCAACCAAAGGGTTTTGCATATGTGGAATTCGTTGAAGTAGAAGCTATTCAAGAAGCTCTCCAACTGAATGAGTCTGAGTTACATGGCCGACAACTGAAGGTACTAAATTTCTTTAAAGAAACAAGCTTGTTTTGGTGGTGCACAAAATGAAAACCATGAATTCTTTATTTAATATCAAATGCTTTCTTGATTGAGACTTAATTTCTGGTTATTGCTTGCTTGACACAATATCTAGGTTATGCCTAAAAGGACAAATGTTCCTGGGATGAAGCAGTTTCGTGGAAGGCGTTTCAGTCCTTACATGGGTTATCGGGGCCGGAGGCCTTATGTAGCTCCTTATTTCTATTCTCCTTATGGATATGGGTACGTGTCAACCAAAGCTGCTGTTTGGTTCCTTATTAGCAGTGTTTATGTTGTCATCTTATGTCTAACTATTATTACCTTCTTTTCTTCTCTTAAACCTGTTGCAGGAAGGTGCCTAGGTTCAGAAGGCCAATGCGATATATGCCCTACTATTAGAAGATTGTGCTTGTACTGAAGACTAACTTAAAATGTTATGGATGAGTACATCCAGGATCTTGTGTTTTATGTAAGATCTTTCAGATATGAAACAGAGAATTTTATTGGCTACATGTTCGTTAACAATGTCACGAATGGTCTGCTTTATCACATAAAAATTGTTGAATCTCTAGTTGAACTTAATCAATGCATTAGTTCCAAGCTTGCTATATGCAGGCAGTGTAGGTCATTGTAATTCTAGTTATTAATATGCTCTAGATTCATCTTCTCATTAGTAAGTAGTAGTTCTTAGAGCCAGCACCTCGCGAGTATTGTACTCAAAATTTAGAAGAAGAAATGCATCAATAGGATAATGATATGGTGTTAGCTTAATGCCTTCGTTTGGAATTATGGTTGTCATCCTCCTCATAGTCTCAAATGCCTACCCTGTATTTTCCTATTTATCACGAATTTAAACACAAATTTTTTTTCATTGATTACATATAATCCCACGGTTGAGGTTAAAAATAAAAAAAGTTTTATTTAATAATCAGTTTATTAATTATTTTAATTGTTGAATTTTATGGATGAATGATTATAAATTTATATTTATTTTTATATTAAACATTCTTTTTAATAAATCATATGTTTCTGGTTTATTAAGTTTGTTGATATAAATAATTCAAACCTAGAAAAAATAGCTCTTTCTTTTTTTTTAGAAAAATATATATATATATATCTCTAAAACGTCCACTTTTTAATAATTTTCACAATATAGTCTTCAGCTTGGTGATGCGGCTTGACAATTAGGTGGCTTGATTCGACAGCTTGACGATTATGAGTGTGAAAATTTTTAAAGTATAGATTATTTTTTAAACTTTTATTTAAAAATAAGGTTACCTACATAATTTGCTGTAGATGAATATAATAAAGGTTGAAAAATCTCCTAATATAAAAAAGAAAAAAGAGATTAACAATTAAAATCTTTTTTTTTTCATCTATCAAAGTTAAGTAAGCATTTAATGGAATATCAAAATACATATTAGAGATATTATATTGTTGGACAAGTTTTAATTGTGATAATTGATTTTTCGGGTATCATTATTTTTCATTCTTATGTTTTAAATGGAGGCTAATATTAAAGATGAAATATTTAAGGAACATTATGGAAAATATCTTTATTAATAGCAAATTTTTATGTAATTTTATCTAAATATATTATTAATAGCAAATTGAGAAGTAATTTTTGAACTTATTTTCAAAGTACATCTACTATTATAATTCTTGGAAATGAGTTTCCTCATCAGCTTCCAATAGAACTTGAACTTTAAAATAAAGTGCTTTTAATTTCAATCAATCCATCAGTTTTATCATATGTGCTTACATAAAATAAACATAAAGTTGGGAATTCTCTAATAACAAACAAGAGATAGTTGATATCAAACAGAAATTAAAGAGATTTTAATTTCTTTACAAGGAAAAACAAACTAGAAATGTTTCTTTCATACAGTAACGATTTGTATTTTTTTTTTTTTTGGTTTATGATGAACTTGAAAAGTTACTAAGTGAAACGTGGTGGTGTAGCTGAAGGAGTCTCCCAAATCTGACTTGATGGTTTAGGAGCCATAAGAGCTTTGATAATGGGCTTAACCTTCTCAACAGTCTTAATAATTGCCAAAAATATTATACGGTAGAGAACCACCATTCCAAACAAGATGGCGAGATCAACCCACTTGGAGTACCCCATCTCCACTTGCCAAACATTTCTCAGGATTTCGTCACCAGTAATTGTGGATGGCCCTCCAGCTTGGTTGTTAGGGAAAGTCAGTCCTTCAAACTCGTTCTTATAGAATCCTTGATTTGCGTACTTGTGAAATGAAATATAGAACATTGGGTATCTCCAAAATGGCTTTGGAAGATCATCTGGCAATCTGAAAAAGCCTCCATTCAACATCATCACCCCTTGAATTCCAGCCCCTGTTATGATTCCCATCAGGAAATCTGGTACTACACTTGCAACAATCATCATCAGGCTCTCAACCAGCAACATGCATACAAAGAGTACCAAAGCGAAGTACGCAAAGCGGTCAAAGTCCTTCTGCAGGCCTACTAGATAATAAGCCATTGCTCCAGGAATCAAAGATATAAGAAGCAAGTATGGAATGGAAGAAAATGTGTTCCCAATAACAAATGCTCCAACTCCGTAGTGTCCATTCAACCTTTCACGCCCAAATATCTGCAAAAGAGCAATATTGCTACAAGTTAATATTTTTATAGTTACTAACAAATCATCTGGGAATGAATTATTGAGACTTGCTAACCTTCATGTCCTCGACGAAAGAAGGGAATCCACCAATTGCCATGAAAGTCAGAAATGCTGCAACAAACATAAGCATTGAACCCCTGGCCTGAAATTCACATGTCGTAAGCTATGAATCAGCATGTTGTAAAATATCAGGAGAGTGTATAAATTAATTACTTTGTTTACTTCATCACCAAGGTACCTGGATTGACCCAAAACTGGAACCAATGTCATAGAATATAGTCCCTACACATAAACATAAGGCAATATAGATTGCAAGGCGAAGCCAGTAATAGCCTAAATCTCGGTACATGTTCACGAAGGATCTCCTTGTAAGAACAAGGCTTTGTGTGATGAAACTTGCTTGGCTTCCCTTCTTCTGCAGAGAGCTTCCTTTCTGGAAAACAAAGATCACTCAGAAAAACTTTTTGGTTATGGGGGAAAGGAATAGCCATTCAAATTTACTGAACTATATACCTGGTTGCATATTTTAGAAACACGTTGCTGAACTTCCTGGAAGGTCTCAGATGATTTGTATGAGTTGACTAGAATCTTAATGACTTCCTCAGTATTAGTGCTGCCGTTGCCATGCCCTTGTTCAATGTCCTGTTTTCCGTAACCATTTACATAAATTTCTCTTCTATAAAATATTTCAAACAAGGGATTTTTGTGAGAACATGACTTACTTCATCGAAGTCCTTGTTGATAATCCTTAGATAGTGATCAGATGGATTTCTATGACTTGGGCAAGGGAAACCACTTGAAGCAAAGAACTGAAACAAAGATTAATAACTTAACATTAATCACCCATTAAAAGGTGGATTCAGGGTCATAAAACTATTGTTGAGGTCTAATGCGTCCTGGAAAGCATTTAATTTACCTCTTCTGCCCTCGAAGCAGGACCGAAATAAACTGTCCTCCCTGAGGAAAGAAGGCAGAGATTCTGGAAGAGCTCAAAGACCTCACTGCTGGGTTGATGGATTGATGCAACAACAGTTCTCCCATCTTGGCGTGCAAGCCCCACAATGCGGCTCATGACATGGTAAGATGCTGCACTATCTAGTCCACTAGTAGGCTCATCAAGGAAGAGAAGCTTCGGGCGCTTCAGGATTTCAATGCAAATGCTCACTCTTCTCTTTTGTCCGCCACTCAGCCCTTTCTTACTCCACCCTCCTATTCTTGTGTCCATAGAGTCCTGCAACCCCATTTCCTTGATAGTCGTTTCAGCTCTTTCTCTCTTCTCGGATCTTGACATGGAGTCTGGCAGCTGAAGCTGTGCTGAATAGTAAACAGCTTCTCTTACTGTTAATGTTGTCATTAGAGTATCATCTTGAGTCACATAAGCCTGAATTATCAAGAAACAAAAAATATATATATATCACCATTCAATACAAACTCATTATTAATATCCACATAAGGTTAAGGCTTGGATGATTTAAGTGAAAAGTATGGATGACATTTGCTTACAGAAGTTCCAAAAGCAAGTGTCTCTCTGCGACCATTGATTAGGATCTCCCCACTCTGCTGTGTGTCCGAACTCAATCTTCCTGCAATTCGCATGTCATCAATTAGCTTCTTTATATCTAAAACAAGAGCTCAAACTATAGGTCCAATAACAAATTGTAATATTGAATGATCAACATATAAAAATTTCATATTAGACACTGATTTGATTTCTACCAATATTTTTGTCGTACATGCCTATAGTTCAGATTAATTTTATACGAAAAATAATTGATCTAGATGTTTCTTCTCATAAAAACATGTTTGTGAGATGCAGTTCCATCCATGTTATCTATGACTAATATTCATAAAAGTTTTGAAAAGCTTTATTGACTATTTTTAACACGATATGCCTTGTTATATCGTATCAAAAGAGCATCACAAATTTTGATCTCCTCTTTTTTTTTTTTTTTTTTTTAATAATACTTTGATATCCCTAGACTTTTTCTAGGGTTAAAAAATATTTTTCTTCATATTTAACCTAACCTACCCTTAATTTTTAGAATTTCGGATTTTTTAAATTTTGTTTTAAGTAAATGAANTATGTCACGGGAGTCCAAAGTTGTTAAGATTGAGCTTCTAAATTCAACTTTGACCTGGACTTCAAATTGCAAGGTGCGATGGTCAAACTTGGAGACCCAGAAGGCCGACAAACCCAAACCCCCTTCACTGAAGTAGTTCTAATATCATATATATGATTATCAACACACCAATTCCAATATCTTCTATCGCTTTCTCTATTTTTATTAATCCATTGACATCCTATAATATAAACCACGAGTTTACATAGAAAGTATAAAATAAATAATAATATTACTTATTTTATTATTTCTTTGAGCCCATAGGCATGTTTGAGGATAAAATATATGAAATAAACAACAA
>JANLJB010001909.1:0-11611 GCA_026212285.1 Bursera cuneata | reverse complement strand
GAGCTCTCTTCATCTTCTATCGATTTTTCTTAAATCCTATGCATGCATTTTATTAATGGAGAATGAATCTTTAGAGGGATCTTTTCATAAATAGTAAAGAAGATACAAATGGAAAGCTCACATGTTCTTAAAAATATAGGGTGTCTTTTTATGTTTCTAAAATTTTGTTTTTTGTCCCGTTCATTTTCAATGCACTTCAAATTCAATATCAACCACAAATTCTTTTTAAAATTCAACACCAATTACAAATTCTTAAATCCTTTTCAAAACAAAACACAAAATTTATAAACAAAAACACCCTTAGGCACTCTTCTTCTCCGAAGTTTATTTGATTGAATTTGCAAAATCATTGTCAAGCTAGTGAAAATGTTTTAATGATTATACATTTAAAATTTGCGTGATGGATTTCCTTGGTTTGTGAATTAAAATTTGGTAAAGCTAGCAGTTTATTGGAGGGCTTAATTTTGTTAAAAGTGGAGAACTCATTGTGACTGCCATGAGCACACTTTCTTGGTGGAAGGCTCGTACGGTGAAGTATATTATTCTAGTTCAGTGATTAAGCTATTAGTTGGACCTAAAATCCTGGTTGTAGTTATCACGAGACCATCTTCTTGTTCACTTCAAGTAGTATGCTTTGTTTTTCTGTTGTTTTGTGTTGAAATTTTGGGATTTGGCTTATCCTAATAAAAAGATTTTTATTTTGTTTTATTGTTTTTCTATTTCATGTTGCATCTACCATGTGTTGTGCTTTTCTTTCAGGATATCCTGCAGATAGGCCGCCTTGTTTAATTGTTGATCTTAATCTACTTTTATGCAAATTTTGTATATACAGTTGCCGTTAGATGACCATTTGCATTCCTCGATCAGGAAGAAGAAATAGCCGAGGATGACCCTCTAAGTGTTAATAAAGGGGAGGTGTCAGTGTCCACTGCAGTGGAATTGCCATCAGTTGGACCTACTTTGGAGAGGTGCACTATATTTATTGTATCCTACCTTTTCCCTTCCTAAGTACTTTAAGTTCCTAAATTTTTTAAACTTTTTAGTGTGGGCATCTGTTTTTATGACTGTCTTTTCCAATTTGCTAATTGAGTTTGGTAGACTTTAGAGGCAAAAAAAAAAAAAAAAAAAAGNCCAAAAAAAAAAAAAAAAAAAAGAAACCTCTATCCTTAAAATTTAAAACATTGTGTTGATTTATTTGATCATACACATATAATCTATATATGAGGAACGAGTTGTGGGGCTCTTTAGTCCATGATGGGTTTATTCAAAATTACAGATATTATCGATTTACATGATTTTTTATTCTTATATTTGTAATCTTATAAGAAAACGTCTAGCAAACAGCACTTGATGTTCCAGTAATGCTGTATTTGTCTTAACTTTTAGCTCAATGAAGTTGTATGAAAAAATACTGTTTTTATATTTTAGTGCATGTATCAACTATAGGATAATTTCTATAATAATAACCAAGGGATGAACTTTCAAAGTAACTGCAATTATAGGATAAAATCCATAGCAATAACCAGGATCTAATACAGCACAAAGTAATGTATGTTAATGACTTTTGAGTAAAACTTATTCTTCTGCAAAATTCTCATTCTTGTTTATTTGTGTTCAAACAGGAAAGGAATACAAAAGATAGAGCTTTTCTTATACTCGGCCGCTGCTTTATTGCAATATCCTTCAAAGGTAAATCCAAATCTAACTCTTTAATTTGCACAAAAAGAAAAATAATGTGTGGAGAATTCCTTGTGTAGACTTCTGTCCAAAAGTAGGTTGGTGTGGTGGTAAGTTAAAATTGCTTTTTGTCACTCAAATTGATGATTGGGCTTTGGCGNTTGGTAAGGGTAAATAATACAAAAATTAATAATTTCCAGGCATTGACAGGTGGTAGGGATGCTTATTTTGTAGCTTGCCAGAACTGGCTAGGCATTGCTGATGGAGTTGGGCAGTGGTCACTTGAAGGTATGTATTTCAATACCTCTATCTGTCAAAACATGGATTATCACAAAAAGGAATTTTATTTATAGTCCTAGCCAGTGATTGGAAACTGAAAATAAAATTGTATTTTTTGTTTTTTCATTTACCCCATTAAAATGATTCTAATTGTCATCCCTACAAGAGGATTAGCATTATGTTAACAGTTCACTTATATTTTTCTTGTTTGAAAATTAACATTTCTTATGGTTATAAACATAATCAAATCCGGTGATAGAAAAACATAGAGTAGGAAGATGGGAGAAAATCAATTAGTAAAAGTATATTTCATTGTATAAGTACAAAATAGGGTTTAATGAACTGGTGAGCCTTTTTGTAAAGAAGGTCATTGCTAGTTGGTAATTAAGCTTGGATCAAGGTTCAATTATTCTTCATAAATAATCAACCTGTAATTAGGAGTCAGGTGTTCATATTCAAACATAATTATCCCTAGGGCTAAACCTATAATTGTGGCCAACTAATGAAACACATCCTGTGTAACTCATGATTTGACAGTAAGAAGTTTCAGGATCTTTCCAAGAAGTAGAAGCACATAATTTTATGTGTCTTTGTGAAGAAGTCTACAAACAACAGAGAAGAAGAGAATGGTAGTGAAATGGTCCAAAGAATGGTATACGAAGTGCTAGTCAATCTCAATGTGTTCGGCACAATGATGAAAAATGAAATAGTGTGTTACAAGAACTGCACTTTTATTATCATAGTAGATATGTTTTGTGAAGAAAGATAGATTGCCAAAATTTGTATGTAACCGTCTTATCCAAATTATCTCCACTAGAGTATTAGCCATAGCTTGATAATTGCTTCAGTTATGGAGGGACCAATAATCATTTTTCTAAGGATTATGGGATGTTGGAAGGATTATGAGGTGAACTTAACTCTTTTCATTCCTTTACTACATATGCTGCCATGCTAAGAAACAGAAGGTACTTCTTGCAAAATTCTTATCTTAGTTTGAACCTAGTACATGAAAGTGCTAGGAATAGCATCTTGACACAAAAAAGAGTGACCCATTATAAAGGAGGTCTATTCTTATCTTCAAAGAATGTCTACTTCTCAAAACCACTAAGAAATTTTCAGCTCATATTTCTTTTGGTGGGAGGAAATGAGGTCAATCCTTTGGAAGAGTTTGAGGATGTGGTAGAGGAAGAGATAGTCGTTTCTTCTATACCTTTTGGAGGTGCAATAATCATTCCTCTAATAAATGTTAGGACAAATATACAATGCTGGAAGGGGAAAATCAGAGTTATGAGGAAAATTCATTTGGATCTATGCATCTTGGGAGTGCACCTAACACCTTTGAACCATCGTCCAAGTGTCCTAATCATCATCACATTTTAAGATATTTAGTCAAGTAGTGAATCTATTCCTTTAGCTTCTTTTTTTCAAACAGATATGTAACCGCATCTTTATCTAGATCTGATCCTATATCTTGAAAAATAGATTCTGGTGCTTCCTCTAATATGATTGGTAAACGTTCAAGTTTTTATTCATCCTTTTAATTTCATGAACAATCATCAATTATTCTATTCCATGGTCTATGTACTAGGTCTACTGGTAATCTTTTATCAATTTTATATATAGCTAAGTTTCCAGCAAATATTTTTAGTTAATCAATTAACAAAAAGTCTTAATTGCTTAGTATCATTTTTTTCCATCCTACTGTATTTCATACAATCTTGGTATGAGGAAGTTGATTGGTGGAGCATGTAAAAAGAATGGAGTGATCACTTACCTAATCCGCTTACATCACCAAACACCGCAAACACATCCTTATTATCTCTTGAATAGTGGCATTACCAACTAGGTCATCTTTTACCTAGTTTGCTTTAGAGTACAAGTTTTTCTATCGAAACTAGTTTTGAGTGTCAGTTTTGTTGATTTGGTAAACATCGTCATTGCTTTTTTCCTTTTAGGTTGAATAAAATTAGTGAAAAGCCATTTGAAAAGGACATAATAAACTTAGTTTTGTTTTTATCTGAAATATAAATAGGTTTGAATTTAATGAAGTCTGAATGATGTGTTTATTTTTTTTATTTAAACATATGAATTAAATTGTCTAAAACCAATGTTTTTACGTATATATCCTTATTAATGATATTTTTACTTGTGTTTTTATTTGATATATTAGACATATTTACAAACTAATATTTTGACAAAGTTAATATTAAAATACTTAAATATTAAAAAACTTGTCATTTTAATTATTTCATCTTAAAAGATTAGTATTAATAAATTATAGTACGGGTTATAATAATTTATATATACATAATTTTGTAAAATTCTTATTTTATTACAAGGTGTAAATAAGAAAAGTTAGATGACCATACAATAATTTTTTTAAAAATATATCCTGAGAACCAATATATGTAAATGAGAGATAGATAATAATATTTTTTTAAAATTTAAAATATTAGTTTATATACAAATAGGTTATAAATGAATTGTATATGGGTATTTTAGAGAATTAGGATTAAAATAAAACTTTCAAACATTTGTTTTTTGTTTTCAGATAAAAGCTAAAAAAATTTAGCTTTTATGATTCACATGAAATTGTCTTATAATCATACTCAAGTAAAAGAACAAACACAATAAAAAGATTTGAAATCTAAGAATAAGTCAAATTCAGACTTTAATTAAAAAAAAAAAAAAAAAAACCATTATCAGAATTATAATTGTGTTCCTATTGGCAGAAGAAATACTTTCAAATCCTAAATTGATACTCTGAACTAAACACTCTCGAAGCCTAAACTAGGCACAGCTCAATCATTATAGTCATGTAAATCTGTTGGATATCGAAAGTCATATGAGAACCTAAAAAGTAAAAGCCTAATTTTACTAGAATTTTGAATTAAGTAAAATTTATCATAAAAAATCCTTTTCCTATAGTTGTACACTCCCTATGTTGAATTTCATAATGGACTGAAATTTCAGAAAAATAATTAATATAGTATCTTATTTATTTTTAGAATAATGGGACTTTGCAATTTATACGCTGTATTGATTACTTCTGTCATAAAGGAGCATGTGCATGTGAGCATGCATGTGGACTTAGAACTCTAGAAACAACTGTGCAAATTCAACATTATCTTAAATTTAAAGTATTGAACTGATTAAATGTTCTTTTATCCTTCAGGAATCCATGCTGGTTTATATGCTCAAGAGCTTATGAAAAACTGTGAAAAGATTGTGTCAGAAACAACAAGCATTCCAATTACTGATCCGGTTGAAGCTCTTAATAGAAGTGCTGAGTTAACGCAATCTCCTGGATCTTCTACAGTTTTGGTTGCTTACTTTGATGATCAGGTATTGTCTAAGAAAAGATTTCCGTATGGTCTTTCCCAAAACTGTTAGTGTTTAATATTATTTAGAGGGTAAAATGAATTTACCTCCACTAAAGTTCAATTAAATGACATTTTTCTTCCCAAGGTTTCATAAAATAATGATTACTCCCCTTTTTAACTGTTAATTTAATGATGAAATTCCTATTTTCTCCTTAAATGCGTAATATTAAAAACTGAAATTAAAGGGCAAAATAGGAAATTGTGGGATGTTTCTACACATTTCTTAACAGCTAAATGCCTGAATTTTTGTTTAAATCCTAGAATATAATGCTTAGACTCCTTTCTGAGGTTGTTTGTTATATTGCTGTTCAAAGGCTCTCCATGTGGCTAATATTGGAGACTCAGGATTTGTCATTATAAGACATGGTACTGTTTTTAAGAGATCGTCTCCTATGGTTCATGAGTTCAACTTTCCTGTACGGATTGAGAGAGGTGATGATTACTTAAAACTTGTCGAGGTATGATGCATTGATACACATTTTGAATAAAAAACTTTCTAAAGTTATGATATGGTAATGATGGGCTTTTTGAATATTAAAAAGCTCTCTTTTTCAGGTCTACAAAATTGATTTGAATGAAGGCGATGTTGTCGTAACTGGCAGTGATGGGCTTTTTGACAATCTCTATGATCAAGAAATAGCTTCTATTGTGTCAATGTCGCTGCAAGATGGTTTTGAACCTGAGGTGCTTACTCTCAACTCTTTTCTTATTTACACTTCCAAAAATTCCCTCTAATTGCAATTAAAATGGTCTGACAAAGTCAATTTTAGCAAGCGTTAGATATTTTCTCCTTCTGCACCATTGACCACCCAAAAGTTGAAATAAAACTAAAAAAACTGATCTCTCAAGGGAAACACGTAAATCTGCCATGAGGCCAATGATCAGCTAAGCTGGCTAGAAGAACACTGACAAATGGATTTCTGATAATACTTGCAGTGTTTTTCTTATATGCCTTTTTTGCTGTGTATCTGAATGTGTTTTTCAGGAAATAGCACGATCCTTGGCCTTGAAAGCACAAGGAGTTGCACAATCAGGATCTGCAAGAAGTCCATTTGCGGATGCAGCCCATGCTGCTGGATATGTTGGATATAGAGGTGGCAAACTTGATGATGTGACTGTCATTGTATCGTTGGTAGAAAAGAGATCTAGTGCTCAAATAGATTAAGTATGATTATCTGCTTTTCAATTTGTAGAAGCAGTTAGTTTCCTTGTTTCTAATGATTGTCTTAAGAGTGATTTCCTGTGCTCTAGCCTTTCTAAGGCTTGGGACAGAAATTCTTGTTGATTCTTTGCTAAATGCTAATAAAGTAAAGTTTTGCATTATTTTTGTGAGCAAAACTATGGAATATGTTTCATCAAGACTGATATATAAACATTAGAGGAAGAGCTTAAGCTAATAGGTAACAGTCAAAATTGATTTTTAAACTCTAAACATATCCATTTGTGTGCAATGCATGACACTCCTGAGATGAGAATCAACAAGCAATCATGGATCCATTTAGGTATAATACTTAATGGGCTTGTATAAGAGGATTAAAAAGACATTTAATTATTTTAGGTTTGATTTGTTAGGGATGTTTTAATTATTTTTAGGTTTATTTGAGTTTTTTTTATTAATTTGTCTTTTCTAGTGAGTTTAAGAAAGTCATTTAAGCATATGTTTTAATTATTTTAATGATTTCTTTTTCTAAATTAGCTTAGGATTGTCTATTCCTAATTATTTTAGGATTTGGTTGTAAGTCATGTATAAGATAGCATAAAAACATAATTAGGGATTATTATTTTTTTTGAGTGAATTTAATATCAAATAACGTAAGTTGGCTTTCTCCTCGGTTTTTTCAAGAATTATCGAACTTATCAAGACATTTTTCCTTTTGGTGTTTAAAATCATTCAATACCTTCGGTTCTTGATTTCTATAACCATTGGGTTGGGGTTAGAAATCTATTTTTAGGGTTCTTGGGGCTTAAATTTTATTCAAGGGTGTTAGGTTTCAAGATTCATTCTTGGTGTTCACATCAGTTTGTGATCAGAGCTCGGGGTCTAAAATAAGGTTTGAGTTACTTGATTTTTTTTCTCGAATTCTTTATCTTTTCTTGTCTAAAAAAAATGTTAATCATTACTGTTCATGTGATCACTTTTCATTAGAAACTATTCATCGATTGTTGTCGTTATTATTCATCGGGGTACTGTTTACAAGGTTCTTTTTGTCTTTGTTTGTGCTTACTTCCATTGTTCTAGTCTTGTTAGGGTTTACAAAAAAATTAAGTTTGATTACTTTTTTGTGATCAGCACATGTTCTGAATAAAGTGGGCAAATTTCATCCTTTTGATTTTTTGTCATTGTTTTGCATTGAATTTAGTAAAAGAAAAAAAAAGGCCTGAATTAAGTGTGAAACACGAGTGGGGATGACATAAGTTGAGTGCAAACATGTAAGAGAGTGAAGCGAGGATTATCACTAACATTTATTTTTCAGCTTTCAAATATATCTCACAAAGACAATTCAAATATGCCTTTTAGGGGAGAATCATCAAACAATGAAGAGGGGGATAATTCTTTCTTTGCATTACAAGCTATCCAACAACAGTTTGAACGTATGAATATGATTTTGATGAGATACGAGGTAGGATGGATAGATAAAAAAATTCAATTACTAACCTACAGAAGGAAGAAAACCACAGAGTTCCTAATCTTAGAAGTTAAGGAAGATGTGCAGCACCTACAGACGATTTTGTGGTAGATAATGAGAATATAGATGAAGGAGATCAAGAATCAATGGATAAAGTAGGCAAATTTGCGCCAAGGGATGGAAGGTATGATAGAGGATTTAGGAGAGAACCTAGAGGACTAGATGTTGTCTATAGAAACTTAGGGAATATTAAGATGAAAATACATTCATTATAGGGGAGAAACGATCCGGAAGTCTACCTAGAATAGGAAAAGAAGGTGGAGTTGATTTTTGATTGCCACAATTATTCTGAGGAGAAAAAGGTAAAAGTAGTTGTTATTAAGTTTATTGATTATGTAATTATATGGTGGGATCAATTAGTGATGAATAGAAGGAGAAACCGTGAGAGATCTATTGAAACTTAGGATGAATTGAAGGTCATCATGAGAAGGTGTTTTGTCCCTAGCCAATATTATAGGGATTTGTATTAGAAATTGCAAAGCCTTACTCAAGGGTTTAAAATCGTAGAAGACTACCACAAAGAGATGGATGTAGTCATGATTAGGGCCAATGTGGAAGAGGATAGGGAAGCTACTATGGCTAGGTTTTTGAATTGTTTAAATCAAGATATTGCGCATGTGATAGAATTGCAATATTATGTAGATTTGGAAGATATGGTACATATGGCAATGAAGGTGGAATGACAACTTAAAAGGAAGGGTAGTAGGCCAAGTCAAAATTTTGGGTTATCTACTTCATGGAGGTCAGATTGGAGGAAGGATGATAGGGTTTTTCCTATGTCCAAGTCTAAGCCACCTAAAGAGAAAGAAGAAGTGCCTCATAAAGGTAAAGGTAAATTTGAAACTCATACTCATAATCGTGATATTAAATATTTTTGTTGTTTGGGTGTAGGGCATATAGCTTGACAATATCCAAATAAGAGGGCTATGATCTTGCATGATAATGGAAAGGCAGAATCTAAAAGTGAAAGTGAGGATGAAAGAATGCTGCCGCTTAAAAATGTTAGTGGCGGTGGTGTAACGTATCCGGTTGAGGGAGAATCACTTGTGGTTAGGTGTGCATTGAGTGCCCAAATCAAAGAAAAAGAGGTGTATTAGCAAAGGAAAAACATCTTGACTAGATGCTACATCAATAATAAGGTACGTAGTATGATCATTGATGGGGGGAACCTTAGATGAAAAATTGATATTACCTACCCTAAAGCATCCTAGGCCTTATAAGCTTCGATGTTTAATGAATGTGGTGAGATAAGAGTAAGTAAGAAAATGATGATTGCTTTTCAATTGAGAGATATTCTGATGAAGTACTATGTAATATTATTTCTATGCATGCTAGTTATATACTATTGGGCAAGCCTTGATAAACTCGATAGAAGAGTCACTCATGATGGGTTAAAAAATAGATACTCATTTGTAATGCATGGAAACCTATAAATCTTGTACCCTTTACTCCTAAGCAAGTGTATGAAGATTAGTTAAAGCTTAGAAAGGAGAATGAAGTGAAGAAGAGGGGTGAGAATGAAATCTGCCCTAAGAAAAAAACTGAAAGTGAGACTGTTTTTTCTCTTTACTCTCTTTTTCCACACTCTTTCCATGTGACCTCTCTTGTTTTTTTATTTTTCTTCTTCTTCACTCACGACAACCAACCTCTTACCATGAGATTAAAAATTTTTATTGAATGAATAATTACTATATCATGTAATTTAGTTTCCCTCATTTATTTTTATTTCTTATTTCGATAAAATTTTGACAACTCAAATCGTAAAAAGTTAGTTATAGATATAGTATTATTTAAAAATTTTATATAGATTGTTATTCAGAAAGTTGTATACTTTGTTGAAACGTTTTATATATTTGTTTATAACTTTTATATAAAATTGGTGCATCCAATACATCATACTATGACTTGACCCTCTTCAAGGTTTGGCCAAATTATTTTGGACCAAAAATCAAGGGATGCCATTTCTCTCTTTATTTAAAAAAAAAAAAAATGAGCCAATGTTTATTTGGAAAGGATCAAATCTCACAAACTACCCCTTTTGTCTGCGAAATTATTGACTGAAATACACTGTCCATTTTCTCTCACCTCTTCAAATTCCAAAAACTTATTAGAAACCACGCTCATCAGGTAGAAATACACTCTCCCTTGTTTGGATTTTCTCTGTTACATCTTAGAAATTTTTAATTGTTGAAGTCGAGTTAATTGTCTCTCAAATCTAAATACACCTTCATCTTTGTGTTTCATCAATTGGGTGAAGCAAGGCTGGGGGAGTAGCCTGGATTAAAGTGGGGTGACATTTGTTGTGGAGGCTCAAAAAAATGGGCTTGAGAAGAAGATGATGAGCCGTAATTTTTTAGTGCAATTCCAATTTTAACAGAATCCATGATTCACCGACAAGGATAGTTTGTGATGAATTTTTGAACCTTGTAGAAAGCAAATGATGAAAGTGTGCAATCTGTATTTCTGTTTGATGATTTCACAAACAGTAAGGCAGTTTGTGAAATTTGCACATTTTAAAAAGAACAAGAGAAACCAGGAGACATCAATTATCTATCTTTTGACATAATTGATGTACATACATACATCAATTATATCTTTTTGGGTCTAGACCGGTTGTAAAATTTTTTTTTTTTTGGGTCTGGGTCTAGCCCACGGGCCTATATGTAATTTTTTACTATATAATAACAATTTTTAATATAATTTTAATTAATTTTACTTTCTAAATATATTTAAAAAAAAGCCTTTGACAACGATTTGCAATTGCTTAAAAAAAAATTTATTTTATTATTAATGAAGACCAAAAAACATAGTTTTAACATAATAGTTAACATAATAAATTTTATTTTTTCAACCAATTTTATTTTTCTACTAATACAAAAATAGATGAAGAGTTACTTTTTAAATTGAATAAATTAGAAACTAAATGAATGAGGAGTTACATTTTTAAATTAGTCACTTTACTAAATTAATTTTTTTAGTGGTTTAGAAAAAATCTGAAACTAGTCGTTATGTATATATATATATATATATGGCTTAGCCTATTATAACTTAATTTTTTTAACTTTATTTCACACATTCCTCGATAGCCATTCATTTTTCTAATCCAATGATGGAAACTGAGTTGGCATTAAAAAAAAATTACTTTTTAACTTCTCATTCCCACCTATGAATTTTAGTAAATCAATAACTATCAAAGAGTGTGTAAAATTAAGTCAAAATAATCTGACCCTACGTGTATATATATATATATATATTTTTTTTTTTTTTTGTTAAAATTATTTTTTAAATATTGCGGGGTCAGCTTGACTTTGGTCCAAGTCTTAGCCCAGCTTNATATATATTTTTTTTTTTTTTTTGTTAAAATTATTTTTTAAATATTGCGGGGTCAGCTTGACTTTGGTCCAAGTCTTAGCCCAGCTTGTACTATAGTAGGCAGGCCACGTTTGACCTTTGTCTTCTTTAGTTACTGTGTACTTTGTTAGTTCATTTTAATTAATAGGTGAATCACCTTTTTGAAAATTTCTTACACCCCTAAGACTTGATTAAGTAAAATAATAATTCAAGAGATTTTGTCAACTAAAACTA
>JANLJB010001907.1:0-23465 GCA_026212285.1 Bursera cuneata | reverse complement strand
TGGACAATTGTCTGAAGTTTGTGGACATATAAAGTTTGTAGCAATTGGGCTCCTGGACTGAAAGTTATGCTCATTTTACATCAAAGAATTCGAAAATCACAATTAGTAAGAATAATTCTTTTAAGCTCAAATCAATGTAAATATTCAAATCAATAGCACTTAAAGTATAAAAAATGTTATTTAAGCTCATAATAAATGTACACTTTTAAGTGCTAATCAATGATCAAGAGAGATAAAAGTTGTATATGAATAATAGTTTCAAAATTTAAAGGTAGCTAGTGATATTTACGCAAATTGGAATGTGTTGACACAATACGAAGCCTCAGCCTTGCTCATCCAATTGAATTGTACGTGGTTCAGGAAGCAGAGCCATTGAACTCTTGGCCCAGTGAAATCTGGTAAGTTGGATGAGGCCTAAGATTTTTTTTTTTTTTTTTTGTCTTTTTTATTATTATTTTTTAAAATATGATAGATCTGAACTTATTTAAAACATGAATATAAATCTATAAGTTTAAATATAAGTTTAATTATTAAATTTATTTCGTAGATAGAAATTTTATGATAAAAAAGGAACAGTGAAGATAGTTGATTTACTGAAGAAAAAAAATGCATTATAGAATTTTCTTTGATTAATTTTTTTGAAGCAGAAAAATATTTATGTATATTCCAGAAATGAAAATATTTCATTTTTTTTCAAAAATATGTAAAAAAAATTCATAAAAAATGTAAAATAATCAATATATTCAAAAAATAAACACAAAACATATAAATGTTAATTTCTTCCAAAAACAATAATAGCTCCTAGTTATTAAAGTCTTGAAGATTGATTAATTTGTTATATTTCTTCCAAAAACAAACAACTCGATATAATCTGTCTAAATTGATTTTATTCTCGTTTTCTACTTGTTTGCCAAGCATGTGTCACTCTAATATATTTGACTTAAAAAAACAAAAAAGAAACCAAGTAATTAGAAGCCAATATTCATTTTAAATCAAACTCTAAATTTACATTAACTTTTGCTTCATCGTACATTACATTCGAAGTTGTCTAAATTTTCAAATTGAAAAGCTTTATATGCATCACAAGTACTTCTGAACAAGGTCGATCCAAGGCTATGGCGCTTCTAGATTACAATTTCAACTATATATTGTACCACGATAAACAACTCTTTTGAACAACTTTTAATAATTAAGCAATTAACCTAGTTATGGTTAGTAACAAGCCTCTGATCAGCTGCTCCATGCTGGTTATCACCCCAACCGCCAAATGACGGCCTGGGAATGTTGTGGTGATTGTTTAGATCACGATCGCCATCGCCATCCAAAATCTCCTTCTGCTCGTTAGCTTTTTCCTTGCTAGGTTGCTCATCATGGCTGAAGCGTCTAGGTTTTGCTTCAATCATCACCATTCTCTTGTTCATGGCGCAACCCAATTCTGCCATGAGAAGTAGTAGAAGCAAAAAGAAAAATTGGCACCTCATGACCCTATAGTTGAGAGTTTCAAAATCACTCTATAGCAATCTAGCTAGTTGATGCTTAAAATGAAATCATACAGCTACTTATATACAGCAGGAGCTAGAGTTACTGGAGACGAAGTATAGGTGGAAAGGCTAGAAAAATCTGATTGTGGATTTTACAATAAGGTCAGATGGATCATAATTGAGTTTAGATAAGTGAATGCTAGCTATAATGCTCAATGTTCAGCTTAGAAAATCATATTTAATTTTTATATTGCCAAAACTCGGTGGTGGTAGTCTATCCTCATATGGGAATGTTCCACTTAGCTATGTATAGGAGGTTACTCAGTTCCATTATCAATGCGGGTACAATTAGAGATAGAGAAAGAAGCACTTGATCATCATCTATATCATAGTACCAATTACATTAAGTTAAAATAATTAAGAAGAGAAAATCTGAAAATAGGAAATGCTATCAGCCGTACAGGCAGTCTGACGTAATTCTCAAGTGGTAAATGCTAATTAATCACGAAAAGGTGGAGTAAAAAGCTACTTAACTATAGCAGGAGAGCACGGATACAATATTGATATGTAAGTTAAAGTTATTGATATTAAAAATTGAAATCTGTCATGTGAAATGTGAATCCGATTGTAAGGTGTAAGAAGCTACTTAGTTATAATAGGGAGGAAGGATACAACATTCCCAAACTATCAAGAAAAATTAACAAAATAACCCAAATCAAGGGGAGTCTTTGAATAATAACTAACTCCCAAATTTCTTTCATTTTTTTACCCATTTATAACTTTATGACCATTATACCCCTCAATATATAAAATATAAATACATTTTCTATACTTTAATACTTTTCAATCGGACCATCACCAGAAAATTAGTCGGATTGTTGCTAGAAAATTTGATGGATCGTCAGTAGACTCGTAGGAAAATTCTACAATCATCACCGGACTCGTTGAAAAATTCGACGGATCATCGTTGGACTTGTCAGACCATTGTCAAACTCACTGAATCATCACTGGACTCATCAAACCGTCACCGAACTAGTCAGACCATCGCAAATTGTCATTAGACTGTTGCCAAACTAGCCAGACAATTGTCAAACAATCGGAAGATGGAAAGACGAGAGAGATAGGTATATAATTGTTGTTCACTTTTGTTTGGTTAGGTAAATAAAGAAAAGGAGAAGGTTGGTTATTTTTCAAAATTCCCCCTCAATTTGGGTTAGTTTGGTTAATTTCCCAAAGATCAACATTGATATTTAATTTAACAATATTTTCAAGCTATAAATATTAATATTTAAGTTTAAAAGAATCCTTCCTATGAAAAATGGATCCAATTTTAGGGTCTAATAAATGAACCGASGTTGATTCCTTTTTAAGAGAAATCGAGATCAAAGAAATTTGAACTTAAAACCTTTTACTCTGTTATTATGTTAAGATATTACTTAATTCAAAAGTTTAAACTATGAGTTAGTGGTCCAAAATTGATATTTAAATCTAACAAAAAATTGAAGAAAAATAATTTTGTGAATTTCCAGTAAGGTCAGAACATAAAGTTAGTAAGCTAAGTGCATCATTTCTCTCTATATGTATGTTAGGCTTTGAAAACTGATATTTTCCTAGATGATCAAACTCAATGGTTTAATTCCATCCGCAACTGGGAAGCATAAGCATATGCACAGGCCACTTGGCTGTATGGATAGAAAGCCACTTGGTAGTCCCTTATCAACGTGCACGAGAGAAAGAAAAGAAAAATGAAATAGCTCACTAAGAAGAGAATAAAATTGGGAAATGTTTACCACTTTTTCAGCTATGGAACATATAGGACGTATTGCCCCTGCCAATTTGCTTAAGCTAAAAACAGATACCTAATCAATCTGTTGGATGACATAAGCAAGCACTGTTTGTCACAATTAAGATAATCTCCTTAAATTAGAGTTAAATTAACAAAACCGGCTGTACCCAGATGACAATTTAACACTAGTATTATATACTGAAACGGATGTTTCTTCTGTTACCAACTTAATTACCAGCTACTTGTATATACGTAGGAGGAAAGCGCAGACAAAGAGTAGGTAGAAAGCTAGAAAAACAAGATTAGGAACTCAAGTTTCACAGAAAAATAAAAAAGAAAAAACCAGATTGATTACTTTATTTAATTTTATATGAATCAAAGTGGACTGCAGGCTACGCATGCACTTGTAATCAAGCTAGGGTCAACACTTGTACTCAAAGGAGGAAGGCAGTTCATTAGTTAATTTTGAGCATTATATTATATATGTAGATATATAACTTGTTTCCTGTTATTTGTGAGCCGTGTGGCAAGATATTTCCTTTTGATGTTTACGTGCACTTTGCCAACACCAGCAAACGCGTTTGGCCGATTGATTTGTTTGTCATTTTACTCATTGTCATCCAAGATTTTAGTAAGCCGCCAGCCAGCCTTACGTCAAGCTTTTTCAACGAGAAAATTGAGACACACCAATATTGCCTTCCTTGGATAATGTTTTAACCAATAACAAAATAAATTTGGAAACTAACATGAAATTATTTAAGATTTTAACAAACCTAAGATTGATAAGTGAGATTTTTCCAATCAATTAAAATACTTACCTTTATATTTTGTACCGTTTGCATCCAGAATTTATATCGCTTCCAAATAGTGATCTTATTTTATTGACCATTGTAGACAAGAATTATATGTCTGTCGCTGTATGGCCTATATGTTTGTTGAATTTATTTTTATTGTTTTCTGTCTTCATATCACGTTTTTCAATTGTTTACCACTCTCTTTCTCGGTGTTGTCTCCGAAATTTCCAGGAACCTATATCGAATCAGGAATTTAATTCTTGTCAATCAAGTATTCATTAGACATTAGAACTTGGACCCATACGTGTGAGCACAAATTACAATATCAAAGCTTCATCACCATAACGTACATCAATTTTGTCCGCCTTACAAATTCGATTCTAGGAGAGAAGAGAAGAGAAGAGAAGAGAATCAAAGTCAATATTGATCTATAGATTTTCAGATGTGAATATATTACAGCTAAAACGTTTACATAAGCGTTCCAGAAACATTTTATTATTAGTTATCATGTCGCCTGCCAGCCCACAAAATTACACGATTTGTTTCCAGGTGGCTCTTATCAGAATCTTCCAGAAGCAAGGCCTACTGGAAAAAAAAAATAATAATAATAATAATATTAAGAGTAATGGGGTATAAAATTTATATCCCAAATTGATATGGTATTAAATGAATAGTAAGATAAATTTAAAAAAATAAAAAATAAATACTGATTTATTTAACTTACTATTCACTAAATATTACGTTAATTTAGAATGCGAAGTTAAATATAAATTTTATACTTATAATATTACTCTAATATTTAACATCTTATATAAGATATATAGGAAAAAACTTTCCATTTTCGTTTCAGTTATTGACTTTCTGAACTAATTTTACCAATCTCTTTAATGAAGCATATATCACCACTAATTTCTATAACTATGATTAAGATTTAATGTAAAAATATAATAATTACTGTTAACCCTTTTCAAATTAATTGTATATTATTTGTATCAAACTTCTAGTCAAAATTTAGTTTGAGGGAAAAGATGTTAAATCTAAGCTCTATATTTCAAAAATCAATCTTAATTATGTTAGTGTGTGGCTAAGATTTTATTTTCCTTTTGATCACAACTTTCACTCTCAAAATTTGTGAGGGATCAGGCATCCCAAGGTCTATATGGCTATATCATTGATGATTTGATACTTAATTGTTTTCTTTCCTAAAGAAGAAAAAGACGGTTAGACCTAAATTATATATAATTAGGAATGAAAAGTTGAAATTACGCCAGATTGTACACACAAATTAGGCTGGAGTTTGGCGCATACTCATGAACAACTAAGTAAGAAGATTTATGGTTGATTAATTTCACTTCCATATTTGATCGTGCCAACNTGGTAATTAGAGGGTAAGAATTTTATATGTAAGTGTGAATGGTTAAAGAAGATTCAACATCCCCTTCCCCTTGGGGTTACGCTCTCTGGTATAAAATCTAGTGCACGGGACACAACTCTTATAAAATTAGCCGATATACATGTAAACTAGCCTGAACATCTACGTTTAAAAAAAAAAAAGATTAAAGAAGATTCAAGTTACACTATTTATACACGTTTTCTGAGTTACATGTTCAATCTGTTAGTTGGACTACTGTTTTTCTATTTTTTATTTTTATTTTTTATGTTACTCGTTTTCCCTTTATGAAACAATTATAGAATATAATCTCCGNCACGTAATTAATTTTTAGTTTAGTGTTCCCAAACCTTTTGTCTTCTTGTTTATTTTAATTTGAATCCAACCGTTCATATACTAGGGTTGTTGAGTCCAAGAAACTTGCTGGAAAAAACTTTTTTTTTTTTTTTGTTTCTATTAGCCGACAAGAACCCTACTGGCTAGTTTTGATTACATATATATATATATATATATATATTTGTGTTGTGTATCCAGTTACCTCCAAATTAATCTAATTAAGATTCATTATCTCTGCTGGCATCAGCTATTTTGTGTTAATTGCTTCTGCAACTCTATTCTCTTACAAGAAATGATGTATCAAAGCAAACCCATCTTCATCTCTAGTTTTCTCTTCTTTTCACTACTTTTCTCACACTCATCAAGATCCGTCACAGCTCAAGAAGTTGGTAATTCACGTTTTGAACATATGCTTGTGTTATTTTCTTTCTCGAGCTCTTTGGTTGTCTACAGGTAGCGGTGATTTAATCAGATAGCGTAACGACCTTTAATTAAAACATTCGCATGTATGTGTAGAGGATGAGCGAGAGTTTGATTACGCGGAAGGTGGAGTGAAGGGACCAGGGCACTGGGGAGATCTTAAGCATGAATGGGCTGCATGTAAAAATGGAAGTATGCAATCTCCGATAGATATGTCGAGTGAAAGAGTGAAAGTTATCCTCAAGTCTGGAGAGCTAAAGAGGGATTACAAGCCTTGTAATGCCACGGTGAAGAACAGAGGCCATGACATTTCTGTAAGTGAATAAACTCTTCAAACATTACATATTATTATGAACATATGCTTAACAAATTGTAATTAACATCGTCTCGAACAAATTTCCACTGATCCTTGTAATTATGACGTTGTTGATCCATTTCTCCAATCACTGTGCTTGGCACCCTATGATATGATTGTCATCATGTGTTTCATAGAGAGATGAGAATAATATTGTTCACTGCTGCTGATCTTTCCATTTGTGGGGTCAACAGCAAGTGATGCGCTCTGATATGATCAGAAACTCACTGATTGAGACCACGACTTCCTATTTTGTTAGACAGGGGGCCACTGAGAAATGAAAAAAGCTTAGATGAACAACTTTATTTACTTTCTCTTCTTCTTTCAACTACTGCTTGTTGACTATGAGCCAAAGGGAAAGTTAATTAATTTAGAGTTTTTCTTGATATCAAAGAGTGTCGGAACATATATGATATTCTGTATGTATAATGTATCTAAGACTATTTTAAGGTCAAATAACGTTATAAAGTGGACGCTTTATATTGTAATGGGGTTCTGAAAGACTGATGCATTCATGCCCCCCATTATTTCGTAAAAGAAGTCAGCCTCGAACAACGTGCTAGCCAGCTTGCTGCACATGGACTGATTGGCTCGCTTTTGTTTATCCTGATTTTCATTTTATTGATCGTGGATGCAGCTTCAATGGTTAAATCACGATGCGGGAACGATTCAAGTAAATGGCACCTATTACTTGCTCCAACAAGGACACTGGCACTCACCATCTGAGCATACCATCAATGGTAGAAGGTATTTATATATACAACCAGGGGCAGATCCAGAATTGGCAATTTGGGGGGCTCATGTTAAAAAAACCAAAATATTGGGGTACCAAGAGAAGAAAAAACAATACTTTGGTTAAAATGAAAAAATACCTACTCTAAAATTTTTAAAGAATATGAAAAATTTGCAGGAGTTCTCCCCTTATAAAATTGATATATAGTTTAATAACATTATTGATCTCTTCAATCTTTATCGAAAGAGAATCTAGGAAGAATATTTAAAAAAAAAAAAAAGTTGATAATTGTTGGGCCCTACCAGAAGAAAAATGATTTATATTCAACAACTTTACCTTTAATATAATGATAATGTGTTTTCTTTATTTGTTAGGTATGAGCTGGAGCTACACATGGTTCATACAAGCCTGGACCCCAATATTACAGATAGTATTGCTGTTACTGCACTCCTTTACGAGATCGGTGCCCCGGATCCTTTCATCTCTAAGGTAAAAACTACAAAGTTGTCCACGCAAAAGTTGAATATATTCTCATAATTATGCCGAGAATGTATTAAGATTATTCAAGATTCAAGAATGTATTTCAAATTAAAAGAAAACAAAAATAAAGAAGATAATGACCAAAATTAATTAACAAGTTATGGATATGATAATATATCATTCTCTCTAGAACAATTAATATAGATAACATCTAACATCTATTATTAAATTGATTATTAGTTGATCAGCAATATATCGTCCATGAATGATCAATTGGAAGAGAGAAACATGGGGGTAGTTGATCCAAGAGACATCAAGATGGGTGGGAGGAAGTATTACAGATACATGGGTTCATTAACTGTGCCTCCTTGCACTGAAGGTGTTATTTGGTCAATCAACAAAAAGGTATAATCATATTAGTCTCTCACCATCTCCCAAGCCCTAGCTCTAACCAAATTCTTCTCTTAATTGTTGCTTTTAACCAGAAATGAAAATCTTACATGCATGAATTGGTTTTGATTGCAACCAGATAGAAACTGTTTCAGAGGACCAAATAAAGGCACTACGAATTGCTGTCCATGATGTAAGGAACTATTTGTAGTTTTATTATTATATATACTCTTAAAATGTGTAATAGATGGATCATTTTAACCTTTGGTAATCTTTGTTGCAGTATGCAGAGATGAATGCAAGACCGTTGCAGCCAATTAATCATCGAGAAATAGAACTTTATGGCCCCAACCTGGGAGATACACCTAATTAACCAGCTCTAGGGAGATTTTGGAGATCATAAATATTAACAATAGTTTGATTCATTAATTAACCACATTGCTTCTATGATTCTTCTTCCCATCGGCTAGTGTGGAAAAACGATATGCAACGTTCCCTTGCACGTGCATTAACTGTATGCTCGGCTATCATGTTTATGGTACAAAGAAGTATGTGGTTCAATTATTTTTTTCAATCACACGTATTCAAATGAAACATAAAAGTGTATCATTAATCAGCTGATTGAATAATCAATGTCAGTGAGATTGGAAATTTTTAAATGAGTAGTGATACGCTTAAATTTGTCCCAAAATCATCCATAGACATGACATGAATTTAAAACTACTATATCATTTATTACATCATTAAATCATCTATTTGATAATCATTAATTTAATACACATCATTTGGAATGCAAATTTTGAAATATAATTTAAGATAAGTATCATTATTGTTTTTATATTACTAGATTTTACAATTAAAGGTAATCTCCTTAAGGAGAAAGAGATTAGGAGGAAATTAAGCTTAGAATAATAGATATGTTAGGATCTTAACTCTTTGCACTTGTATGGATTTTATAAGTCTAAAAGACTAATCATAACAAGAAACACCATCTTACGGTCATAGCGTGTTAAACAATCGTTAAGAATAAAGAAAAACTATCTTTAAAGCACTTCAAGTTTACATTCAACCATAAAACCCTCTCGGATTTGGCTCAATCTCACTCAAGATGAAACATTAGTGGGCATGAAAGTATATAAAACTACTCTATATCAGAATAACTGAGAGAGACTAATGCATATTCACCATGCAAATACCATTCAATGAGTGAGATTAAGCATGCTTTGTTTGAAAACTTACACCACTCTTGGATTACAACTTTTGGATAACTCAAGCTCAACCAATATTCTTCAACATTAACAAACAATATCGATGGAATACTACTAACATTCATTCATCAACAACATTATATCTTCAACAACTACAAGATCCTTCCTTAATAAGCTTTACACACACGATAATAAATAAACTTACTAGATAATAGTTGCCAAAGGACTTCAAGCAAAAAGAAAATTAATCCACCAACTTGAAGTTAATCTATCAACTCTTCCTTGGCTTGGAATTGGATAAAGGAAACATACACATGAGAGAACCTCTCTTCAAGACACATCAAATGTTAATTTTTATCAAAGTTGTGTCTTACAAGAGATGCAAGCTT
Source organism: Bursera cuneata (assembly GCA_026212285.1). NCBI lineage: Eukaryota > Viridiplantae > Streptophyta > Magnoliopsida > Sapindales > Burseraceae > Bursera > Bursera cuneata. Next base: position 13,703 of record JANLJB010001907.1, on the reverse strand, counting down.
TTATATAGTGAGGCCTTACAAAAAGGGTGGAAAGATAAAAATACCCACCCTTACATCAATTACAAGTTTACGCATGTGAGGGTAAAATTCAAAATTGGTTGCCCACACCAGGGCACGGAACTTGTCTGTGCTAGGGCACTGCAATTCTCGAGAGTTGGCACTGGGCTCCCTGAGCTTCTCGTCAGGGTGCAAATGTTCCAGAGAGTTTATTCCAGGGTGCCATGTGATCCATTTCGAGGCACTAAATGTGAAACTTATAATTTTACATTTAATACTTGAAATCAAAATTTACAAGAGAGCTTCTTATTTAGGAGGCTATGCAATCTAACTAATTAGAGTCTAATTGGATTATATTATATCCCAATGTTGGGTTAGAAAATACATAACCGAATTGAACTTAAAGGAGTTGCTTGGTGCCTATGCTTTAATTAGCAAGTCCATTGGCTTGACATGCATCAACCTGCCCAAGTTGAGGGGGATTAGCCCTCAAATTCGCAAGGTTTTCATCTTCCAAGTATGGTGACAAATCTCCACTACTGAATGTGTTCGAAACTCCCCCAAAATCACTAGGGATATCCACCTTGTATGCATTGTCTCCAATCCTCTCTAGAACTTCAAACAGACCATCGACTTTAGGGGCTGGTTTGCTTTTTCTTTTGAATGACAATCTTTCTTTTCTAAGGTGTACCCACACAAAGTCTCTCAGTTTGAATTGAGAAGGTTTCCTATACTTGTTGGCCTTTCTTTTATAAGCATCATTACTCTTTGCAATTTGAGCCTGAATTGACTCATTCAATTTCTTTATCTATTGTGCCCTCTCCTTAGCATCAACATTCAATTGCAAATCAAGGGGCAATGAACTCAACTCAATGGGAGTAATGGGATTAATGCCATAAACTACCTCAAAAGGTGTGTGACATCTCAATCCCTCAAATGCTTACTAACCAAGATTCTAAGGATAATGGTCAAAGTCGTATTGGTTACCTCGGTTTGGCCATCGGTTTGGCAGTGATGAGATGTGCTAAACAAAAGCTTGGTTCCTAATTTACCCCATAGTGTTCTCCAAAAATGGCGTAAAAACTTAGTATCTCTATCCAACACAATGGTCCTAGGAATGCAATGTAATCTCATGATCTCTCTCATGAACAAATTGGCAACATTAAATGCATCATCCGTTATATGGCATGGAACAAAGTGAGCCATTTTAGAGAATCTATCAACCATAACCATAATAGAATCCTTACCTCTTTGGGTTCTAGGTAAGGCCATAATGAAGTCCATGCTCAAATCCTTCCAAGGTTGATTAGGAATGGGAAGAGGAGTATATCAACAATTTTATTTCTTCTTTAATTAGGATTTTTTTATATTTTAGGATATCAAATATCATTAGAATTTGGTTTGATGTGATTTTATTTTATTTAGTTAACTTGATTTAATAGCTTTAGGGTTCTTAGTTATAAATAGGGTTGTTATCATTCATCATGTTCAATGAATTATTAATAATATTTGAAAAAGTTCTCTTTCAGAGTTCTTTTGTCATAGATTTGATATGCTTAAAAGTCTAGGAAATTATAACAAATTTCCAAAATTATGGGGTCAATTTAAAAAATATCCAACCCATCCAACTTATATAATCTATCTATCCACTGACAACTAAAATAACTAAAATATCCCTCCCTTCTCTAACACTTTACTTCACTTACTCGAATTCAAATTTCAAATCAAAATCTCCATCTCTCAACTCTGTAACCCACACAATCCAATCAGATTCGACATCGACGACAGAGAAGACGAACTGATAAAATGGAGAAGACTAATTTCAATTTAATCAAAATGAGTATTTTTGATTGGATTTGAGTTTTTGGCTTGGATTTTCTTGTTTCTAGTGCATGAAAATAATGTTTGAATGATTATTGGAGTAGTTTAGATGAATTTTTTGAGTTGAGAAGTGTTGAAATCATTGTCAGAAAACCCAAGAGTCTTCGAAAATTGTATATAAAATTTTGACCGCAAGACAATACAGGCCTATGGTTTAGACCTCAGGACCATACAGACCTACAGTCTGAATTCCAGTTACGATTTTCTAGCAACTTATGAATTTTTTTGGCAACATTTTCAACACTTTAAACACTCCAAAATTCGTCAAAACTACTCCAAACCACTCTAACAAGTCATTGCAAATTCATGACTAAAAACTAAAACAACAAATTTCAATCCATCCAAAACATTTCCCAAACTCAAATCAAACGACACAAAATAACCTATTTCAAGAACGAAATCATTAGTGATTTTACATTTGCCGAAGTCTGAGAGCCTACGTCGCCTGATTTTTGGAGTCTACGTTGTCCCTTGGAGTCTTCGCCAGAATGTTATCATCGTCGGTTACCGGTTTGTTTCTCATCGTCAGTCACCAATTTGTGTCTTGTCGTCAGTCACCGATTTGTGTCTTGTCGTCAGTCACCGATTGTGTGGTTGGTTAAGAGAGTAAGTTTTTGTAGAGGTGGTTGTTTTAGAGAGAGGTTTTTAGAGAGAAAATCTTAAAATTTGAATTGAAGTGTTAGAAAAGAAGATGGGTTTATAAGGGAGTGATAATTAGTCCTTTTAGGTATAAATGGATAGATGAATTATATAACTTGAATGGGTTGGATATTTTTCAAATTAGTCTCCCAACTTTGGACATTTATTATAATTTCTCAAAAGTCTAGTTAGAATTTCTTTCATCTTTTGATTCTGTTTCGTCATGTCTTCTTCATGGGAAACTATGAATATGGTTCCTTAACTATCTTAATTATTTATTCTCTAAAAGAAAAAGTTAAATTTTCTAAATTAACTCTTTTAATAATCACTTTAATCTTTTATTAATTTACCATCAATTATTCTCTTTCATTTTCTAGAAAATCAAAATTTTCACACGATGGCCTAAATCCCTAGTGTAATGGGATAATTTCACCCACCCTTAAAAAGACTAAAAGATCCCTCTTTACAGTTAGCTAAGGGGCTCAAACCACCTAAAGTGAAAAGTAAATCTAACCCAACAGGAATGTGCTAGGAAGATTCAAACTCCTCAACAATGTGTCTTCCAAACACCAAATATTTAAGGCTTAATTCACAACATTTTCATGTCTTATGCCTAAAACCTTAATTCATGGCTCGCATGACACCTAGCTTAACACTCCACGTAGCAACTCGATATTGGCAAAGACCAAAAACGTCTGCGAAAATTGAGGAACTTACGAGAATGACACATAGAATCCTCAATCGTGTCATGTGCCATTTAATGAGCAATCAAGATTGGATACATGTGTCAGCTACCCTATAAATAGAAAAATATATGACTTGGTAGGGGGATGGAACATTTGGAACCCTAAATCTTGAACCCCTATGCAAGAGCAAACAACTTTCTTCTTGAGAGATTGCATTTTGCTAGAATTTTCATAATGCATTTCCATTCCATTTTTGCTATATTTTTTACCAAACATTAAGTATTAAACTGATTGAACTGTCGAAGGGTTTTCATCAACATCCACTGACATTTCCTTTATTTGTAGTTGAGTTTGACCTCTACTAAACATCCCATCAACTTAGTCCAATAGAAATCTATTGACACCACCACAAAAATGAAGACAACTGGTTGAGGGATACCTTCCGAGCAGCTTCACACCTCCTCTTCCCACCTCTTAACATTAGTTTTGAGTCCCTTACCAAACAGAACACCGGTTATTTTTAGGACATGCATCTTGCTCCTGTTGGTATGAATTTGTCCACATTAACACCTAAATTTCTCTTATATTCAAGTTTAATCTATGATTTGAGACATACTTTGTAAACTTGCCATTTTTTCTATTTTAAATTGGGACTTATGATTAAAAGTACATTTTTAAATTATGTTTATTCCAAAGGTGTTAGAGCTTTACCCATTCCTTGGTTCATTTATTTTATCAATGATTGACTATTTTGACCTTTTGGTTTATCGAATTTTTAGTTGGATTTTGTTTTCTATTCTTTTATTTTAGGCGAAATTAACTAAAATAGTCCAAATTAAGGGGGGGCCTTTGAAAAATAATCAACTCTCAAGTTTTCTCACTTTCGACTTCTTCGCATAAACTTATGCTCTCAACTTACACTCTCATAACAAAGCATAACAAACTATCAATTACAAGACCATCAAAGAGGACCAAGACCGTTGAAGGGCAATCAAGGACCGTCAAGTATTGGAGCATCAAGGAGCGTCAATGACCATCAAGTCATGGAACGTTAAGGACTGTCAAGTCATGGAACGTCAAGTCATGGAATGTCAAAAAGCATCATGGACCGATAATGGTTAATAGTCTAGAATTTGCAAAACATTGCAGAACTCTCAAAATTGCATAACTTCAATAACTCTCATTTGCAAGCATCACAATCGCATCACAACTCCAAATACCCTGAAGTAGGGGTGGGCACTTTAATCCGACCCGACCCAACCCGTCGGGTTTTGGGCGGGTTAAAAATTGGGTAAACCCGAAACGGGTCATGAAAACTTAACCTGTCGGGTTTCGGGTTTACCTTTTGAAATCCGAAAAACCCGACCCGATCCGATCTTTTAAAAAAATAATTTTTAGTGTCACATGTCATATTTTCATTGGTCTATTATATGCATTTAACATGCACTTAACCGCGCATGATTGCTGACTATAAAAAGAAAAATCTAACCCTAATTTTCTTAACCTACAGATCGGCCTCTTCTCTTCTGTTCTCTAACTCTAACCCTAGTCGTTTCTCACCGTCAACCTCCAGCACTCACCTTAAAATCAACATCTTCCCCTCAGAAAGATCCAAGCTCTCCATTACTGTGAAGGACCTGCACCCGATTTCTCGTACATCCATGACGCCTTCATTGGATTCACCATCTCCTGACAGCTGCTCCAATAGTCGAGCAACTCTGACGATTCTTTAAGCTTCTTATCGTCGAGATCGAAGCCACAAATTGTAGCGAGCTCGAGAGCTGAGGGACGTGCTGGTCGCAGAACAAACAGAGCTTTGCTGAGTCAGCTAGGCAGTACAGAACCATAACCTGCTCACTGCAGAAATCGCAGAGGACGCTTTCCTTGTTACTCTTTGATTTGTGAGTCACCGTCTCAATTCCGGAAGAAAAAATATTCAATCTTGTTTTCGTTGTTTTCAAAACCCTAACCAAGAAGGTAAGAGGAAAAGGGGAGGAGAGGAGAGAAGATTATTTCGAGTTTACTTTTGTTTTCTGAAAACAATAACTGAAAACAAAAACATTTTTAACCTTTTGGTGATTCTACAGATAGAGCCTACTCCCTTGACGATTTCCCTGGTGGGGTCTTGATGTTGCTAGTCTTATGGCTTCCCGTAATTCTTTGATCAAGCTCTTGAGTAATTTCACCCTGGCTTGTGACTTGTGAGTATATTGAATTTGTATATCACGTTCTTGAATCTTCAGGCAAACATTGACATAGGAAGCTAACTTTCGTGCTTGATCTGATAAATTGAGGTTGTTGATTACTTATTTATCAGGCTATCATCCATGTTTCTTTCTTCCTCTTCCTTTTGCAGATTCTGGTAACAATTATCTACTCAGGCATCTGTTAAAGATTGAAGAGCCTCCAGCTTAGCTAGTCATTAATAGATTGTGAAGCCTCCTTTTTACTTTTCTTTTGATTAGCCATTGATTTCTTTCAGCTCTCTGTCTTTCCATTGCAGCTGTACAAGAGGTCCCGATTCCCTGCAAAGATGTTAATATATACTCAAAAAAGTCAATCCAGCTTTAAGGTGATTAATTTCATTGAATATGTTTCTTATTAAAAAAATTTCATATGTGTTGCACCAATATCATTCATTGCTCCGGAATGCTTATTTAATTTTCTTAGATTTGACACTTTTCTTCATTTTTTTAATGTGATTGTTGAATTGTATATGCCTTGCTTTAATGATTAAGCACCTTATATCTATCAGTGCTTCCATTGCTGCATCTATTATTTGTTAACTTTTCAATTTCATTGTATATGACAATTTCAATTTCAATTAATGATAGGATTTGCTGTGTTATGGGAAGCTTAAGAGTTTAATGATTAAGCACCTTATATCTATCAGTGCTTTCTTTGTATATGACATTGTTTTATTTGGATTGGTTATTTCGTTTTTTGATTTATGTGATTTTCTGTAGATATTGATTTCTATTTGTCTTTGGTGTTTGATAGAGAAGCTATGTGGGAGGCTATGGACATGGACTGGAGAAATAATTATTCTTCTATGTTTTATTTTCATTATGCAGTTGTGTGTGCCTTGAACAATTTTGTTAACTTTTAAGTTGAAGGACTTTTGCTCTATGGTTTATTTTTTGTTTCATTATGCAGTTTTAAATTTGTAATAATTATTGTGTGTGTTTTAAATAATTATGGTTTGTTGTATGCTTGAAGAATGAAACCCCTGAATGTTGTTTATTGAAAACCCTGAAATCAGAGATTCAGAAGTACTCTTTTCGATATTGTGGCTTCCGGGAAAAAGTTCAAACTGTTTAGACTTCAAGAGGATTCTATTTATTTTTCTTTTGGAAAAAAAAACGTGTATGGTCTACATCAGTGTATGTTTAGAGTTAAAGTAGTCTGAAGTCTAACTTATTAATTTAAAACTTTAATTTAAATAATTTTTTATTGTGACAGTGGAATCAAAATTATCATCTATATTTAAACAATGATAATTAATTTAGGAAATTTATTTTTGTACACAGTATGATCTACATCAATGTAGTTTAGATTGTATATAGGAAATAGGCTGGATTAGAAATTGGCATTGCATAGCAAATAAAATTGCCCACAGCAAAAAATTACCGAACATGTGTAACCCGACCCGAGACCCGAGATCTGACCTGATATTGTGATCTTTTCATCAACCCGAACCCGAAGGGAAACCCGACCTTCGGGTTATCTTGGGTTGATTTTTTAAAAAACCCAATTCGGGTTCACATTTGCTAACCCGTCGGGTTTCGGGTTAGGGTCGGGTAGGCCTAAACCCGACCCAATCCGACCCGTGCCCACCCCTACCCATAAGCAAGTATCACAATCACATCTCAAAATTCAAAATTCATTGGATGCAGTGAGTTCTAGAAAAGAATGAAAGGTAGACATGGGACATAGGAAAGAATTGATAGAAATCAAATCAAGAGAAAAAACATAAAGTACCTAAAGATTTTGTTCTTTGATTTGGTCGGTTGGTGGAGCAAAGGGATGGTGGAGAGGTTTAAGAGGAGACAGTAGGTTACGGTTTGAGAGCGGATGAAGATGAGGGTATTTTTGTCATAGCTTTAGGAGTGGAAAGGTAAATCAAATGAATTGATAAGGTTTGTCATTTTTCAAAGACCCCTGTTAATTTAGCCTATTTCGGTTAATTTCCCTTTATTTTATTGCTTTAAGTTTCAACTCTCTTAAGAGAAGTGTGATTTGTACACGAACATCACCTATATTGCGTATGGTAACTAGTAAGAGCTTCAATGAACATTTAAGTCTAAGACAATCTAACTTTAAACCAAAGAGAAATAGATAACATGATATTCTTGGAATAATTAATAAAGACATAGTTATAACTTATAAGATAAATTTATCATTAGATTTTACTTAAGAAGTGACTTGGAAAGAGTTTTTGAGGGGCTTCAACAATCAACAATCTTTTAAAAATTTGGTAAACATAATTAGAAATTTATTTTAAGGTCGACTAAAGAAAGTTTGAAAATATCTACTGCAAAATTTATTATTATGTCCTTTTTAGACAATATAAACAAAATTTTAGCATTTGTTTTATATTTATTTTTTTTTTCATCTTTTCTACTAAATATGAAATAATTACTTTTGTTTGTTCTAATATCTGATTATAATATAATCTTATAACTCATTATATTTAAAATATTATAACGTGATCAATAATAACTCAACTCCACTCAAAAAGATAAAATTATAATATATATTTATAAATAAATATTAATATGCAACTTGTATGATCATATGAAACTAAAGTGATTAATTTTCGAGATATCATAGTAGTCTCTTTATATTTTGTTGATAATATATTTTCTTTAAAGAGTTCAGATCGGTTAATTTTTTATTTTATATAAATAATATATTTTTTAAAATAATTCTCTTATATACATATATAATTTTTTTCAAAAAATTTCACCTGGCTACGTCTTTATTCATGACTTTCAATTCACTTTGTTTTGTCGTATATTATTGACTTCCCAAGTCCTTGTCCCCTTCTCAGCGTTGTCCAAGAACTTGCAAAAGATTTTACTGAATCGTGACAAGTAAAATAAATTAAAAAAATCTATATATGAAGCAACAAACAATCTCCTAGTTTCTTTTTAGTTCTACTTGAATTCACAATATATAGAAAAACCTATAAATAAATCATATATATCATGATCAGGAGTTCAATTCTTCTTAACCAAGTCTAAATTGGTAAAAGTTTGACTATAGCGTATGTACAATTAAAAATTCAAAGTGTCATCACCTCTTTCGAATTAGTTTTTCCGTACCCGAATTCCATATGTACCTGAAGATCAAGAGAATCGAAGTAAAAAAGTTTTGCGTATCCTTTTAGCTTTGAATATAGACTCATTAGAGTACATATTATTCATCAACATTCTACTAGAAACGATTTGTTTTCTTTAAAATCTTCCCCGAGCTAGGCCTGAGCAGGGGGGAAAGTTATATATATATATATATAACATTAGATTAGTGACATTCTCTTAAATTAATTTTGAATTAATGACACTTATCTCTTAAAGAAAATGTCTAATATTATGATTACGTAATTTCTATAATTTTAATTAATAACCTTTTAGAATTCGGATCTATTATCATGTGAGAGTTCTACTTAAAATTACTGATTGGACTCTGGAAATAATTAGTATTGATTAATGATGGATCTAAAAAATGATTTTGGGTTTGGGTCTAAGCTGGACTAACGTACAAAAAGTAAAAATATATATCTAAGGAACCATGTCCATTCAATCCTGAATTATTATCATAACACGTCAAAAAGATCTTATTTAATTTATCTTTTCCTTTTACTAACCGCACCTACTCTCGAGACTTTTCAAGTAAGAGAGGATCTATCTTACCAATTGCCATAGTTTTAGGTTCACAATTTCTCTTTTTCTTTTTATGATGATATTTAGATGTTATTAGAATTTTGTTCGATTTTCACGTTTTTAACTTACATTCAATCCGGAGTTCGATTACAAATGGAGTGGTGAGAAGGAGGGAGCTTAAGTATGAATGGAAGTATGCAATCTCCAATAGATATGTCGAATGAAAAGAGAGAAAATTATCACCAAATATGGAGAGAAAACCACGAGTTATAATCCTGCTAATGCAACTTTGAAGAATAGAGGCCATAATATTTCGGTAATTTAATTATTAGCTTACTCATAGATTTTCATGAATTATATATGTAAATTTTATTTTATTTTAGTCAAAAGTAAATGTTTGTTTATTTTAACATTCTGTGAAAACATTTTAGGATATTTCTAACTAAATTAAGCTTCTACGAGGATTAGACTGGTTAGTTTACATCTTTGGAAACTTTAGAATATCAACATTAATTTTATAGATCTTAGGAGGCCAGGTTATCGATATTTCCTATGTAGCTTGATGCACATTGGATGGTGAACGATTTTTAATTTTCTAATAATTAATCGAATTGATTTTCTTTCTATTGAGACTTTCATATACTTGAAATGCAGCTTCAATGGTGGAATCACAAGGCTGGAAAGATCCAAATTAATGGCACCGATTTCTATCTCGAACAAGGCCACTGGAACTCACCTTCCAAGCACACCATCAAGGGCGGAAGGTATATATATCTACTCTTCTTTTTTAAATAATATAAATTGAAAAAATAAAAGGCTCAATCATCTAAAATGTCTAACTTATTGAAGTAGGAAATAGAGTATCAAGTTATATTATTCGTATATATGCACCTTCATAAAAAGTTTATTAAAAGCTTCCCATATATTTATTGTATTTTCTTTTATTTTTAGGTATGACTTAGAGCTACACATAGTTCACAAAACCCTTGATCTCAATGTTACAAACCAAATAACTGTCGTTCGACTCCTTTACCAAATTGGTACCCCGAATCGTTTCCTCTCTAAGGTAAAAGATCCTTTGTTCGACTTGAAGATAATCTCATATTATGTATCATAAATTTTTTTTTTTGGTGGCTTTTAAGTCCGCCATCAAATCCCAGGGCTCAACCCCTAGACAGGCAGTGGAAACTACCAAGTTGGAGTATGTTAGGGGTAAAGGGAATTTTCGATGGAGCAGTAAAATATACAGAGATCAAAAAGAACACAAACGATGAAAGCACTCTGTTGAGCCGACACTATCACTGAGAGACAAAAGCTACGGAGATTGAATGGAATTAGATACCCCAATAGTCTTAACCATAAATGATGGATACTATGCGATATGCATATCGATCCATGTAGTGTTGTAGCTAATGCATTAAGTATCCTGCTTGGGGACTATGTTCGCAAGAATGAAACTCAAACAAAAGGATCCACATATAAAAGCTCTACCAGAATAGTTAGTAATCATCGGTCAACCATGTGACAGTGAATTCATTCCCAGCTTCGTACACACTGCCCTTCACACTATTGAAGCTGACCATACTCGATAGCATTACCTTAACTCGGAGGAGGAGGGTGTCGAAGGCAAGGGTAGTGGCTAAAATGAAGTCAAAACAAGGTAGCCCTAATGGAAGGTATGGCTGGATCACCTCCTTTTCAAGGAGAACTAATGCTTGTTGTTCGTGGATGTCATCAACTCGTGTCCTTAGGTGTTAGGTTAAGTCCTAAAACGAGTGCCACCATCACGCTTCATTGCCAACATTGACTTTAGAACCCTGAGCAGACTGCCAGAGATAAGCCAAAGTTTTTTGAAAATATTATCAAAAGCTATTTCCTTGCTTTCAAATTTATGTATCATAAAATTATTTTACGAAAAAAAAAATCCCAACAAATCTAGTTTCTCTTACATTCGTTTAATATATTTATCTACTTAATTGCAGTTTGCAGAGATGAATGCAAGGCCATTGCAGCCAATCAATCAGCAAAATACAGAACGCTATGGCCCGAAACAAGGAGATACAACCAACTAAACTTGCTAGTCAAGCAGATACAACTGATTAACAATTATTTAATTTATTAGCTAACCACAATGCTTCTATAGTTCTTCTCATTCCAAAAATGAATATTTCGTAGCAAGACTCACTCATACATCGTATGGTCCACCATAGGCGGACCTACATAGGGACTCAAGGGGCTGGGCCCCTTCAAATTCTGAAATTATATTTATATCCCCTTATTTTCATTAGAGTTCTATTCGTACCCTTATATATTAAAAAAAAAAAACTAATTAAACTTTATTTTATTTTATTTTTTGATAAAAGTTACAGCAACCTCCCTCCTTGCACCTGGACCAATAACCACAAACTTCTTCCTTTTTCAAATAAAGTAAGTTTGTGATATTGGAATTGTTTTATTTTATAAATATAATTGTACATAGATTTTCTTAGTTCTTATTAAATTAATTTTAGAAAAATTATATCTTTCTCCTTTTATCTTTTTTTTATAGCTTGCAAATAATCAATTGATTGTTACTTGAATACAAACTTGAAGAAATCCTAGTGAACAGTAATGCCTAATTTTTTTATAATTTGTATTATATGTAATAATTGTATCATATCTTTCTGTTTATTTTTTATTTTTTTTTAAATAGATTAAAAATTATGTTAAATAGAATTTTTATTATTTAATTTATTTGTAGTTTTTTACTCATTGGTTTATTTACTTTTGACATCGGGACTAATTCTTCCAATTGCAACAACCACTATAGAGAGAACATTTTCTATTATGAATATCTTGAAGACTGAATCACATAATCAAATGAGACACGAATAGATGAATGATAGCTTGGTTGCATAAATTGATAAATATATTTTTGATAGGATTAACAATAAGGTAATCATGCAATGTTTTCAAAATATAAAAATTTTTAAGGGACAATAAATTATGTCCCCCTAAATCTAGTTGTAGTTTTTTTAATAAATTTTCTCATATCATCATAGTTTATCAAACAAATTATAGATATTAAAATATATAAGGTGGGCCTCTTTGATAAAATCTTGGGTTTGCCACTGGCCAGAAATAGTGGTTCTTTGATTTAGGAAACATGCATAGGCGAAAAAGACATGCGAACATCATATATCTATATATATTTCACTAAGGTCATATACATAAAAGGCATAGGCAGAACAGACATGCGAATATCATATATCTATATATATTTCATTAAGGTAACCACATATAAACACTCCACACAAACTTTATATTATTAAAGCTAATGATAATATGACACAAAGATAGGGATGAAAAATGTGAAATATAAATTAACCAAATTAAAAGAGATGGTATGAAAATCACTCACACACACACACACACACACACACACACACACACACACATATATATATAAGGTCAAGCTACTGTGACTTAAATTTTTTAACTTAAATTTTTTTGACTTAATTTCATATGCTCCTTAATAGCTATTAATTTATTTTAATCTATGGATGGTAAAGAGAAGTTAAAAAATAGTTTTTTTTATATCAACCGAACAACTCTTTCCACCACTTGATTAGAAAAATGAATAACTATCAAGAAATGTGTGAAATTAAGTCAAATAAAGTAAACCACAATAGCCTAAGCTATATATATATATATGACCATATTAGTTTGTATACAATAAGAGGAAAGGTCTTTTAATTGTTGGTGAAGTACTTGTTAAGCTCACCACTTTAAAAGTTTAAGTTGGTAGTTGCTGATTTAACTTGAGGATTTAAGTTATAATATGCCCCTTACAAGTGGGCCACATACTATTACGTGGGTCAAACATAATCACCAATAAATTAAGTTTTCTAAATTACATGGATTAGATTTAAACTTGAACTATTGAGTCAATATAACACTAATTCTATGTTAAGTTTGTTACTAGTTTGGATAGTTTTTATTACGTCTAAATATAACTTTAATTGTCTATATTTCCTTAATCTTGTGATAAAAAATTGTGCAAGCATGAGTTAAGAAATGTAGTTCTATTGATTGATATTATTAACACTATATATACATCAAGGATCCATATATAACATCTTTTTTTTCTTGGACACAAATTCTTATATCTATTTTATATCTTTGAAATAAGATAATATAAATGCTTGAGATCAAATTTAACATGAATAACTGATGAGCCTAAAAAACCACAAATAATAGATTAAATCCTGACTATCTAAAATGTTAAATCCAATAACCTTAAAATGGTATAAGAATTATCACAGTTGTTATCACTTTTTCAAGATTTGCATATCAACTAGGTAGGAATGGAGCTACATAGGGTACCCTAGGCCGATAAACTTCTATATTAAAATTTAATTTGTTTATTTTTATTTACTCCTTTTATATATAGATATATGGCTTGAGCCCTATAATTAATTATTGGTTCGTATTTTTGCTCTCCCAATTGTCAAATTTTTAGGTCCACGTCTGTATTTAAGGAGATAATATAATTTCATAAAATTTTGACTTTTTCTATAAAAACATAAAATTTAGAGAAGTGAATTTCGTTTTTTCTTTTCTTTTCTAAGAACCT
>JANLJB010001906.1:0-16852 GCA_026212285.1 Bursera cuneata | reverse complement strand
AAAAAAAAAAACTTTTGTTCTAATTTCCAATAAATCAGAACTCCCACTATTTAGCATGACACTAATCATGTATAAATAAAGCAAAGATATTATTTATAAACAAGGAGGATGATAACTATTTTAATTATAAATTAAAATAAAAAGAATAAAAGAAAAAATATAACAAGATAATGTGATTCATGCTTCAATTTCTTTTAAAATAAGGAACAATGTTCAAGACCCTCTTTTCCTTTTTAAATTTAGCCTCATTACAACAATAAGCACATGTTCCTTTTTCATAACTCTATCAACCGGTGCCTTTCCAAACCAAGAGCCTTTCTCTAGTGTATAACGCATGTGTCATGCACCATGTAGATTTAAATAGATGCTTAGTGTGCAGATCGCCTTAGGTTTGACAAATGGTGACGTTCATATAGTAACTCTACCTCACAAGCAAAAGTTGTATACAACATTATGACCCCCACTCTAATCTTATTCTTCGAATCAAATCGTGCATATTTAAATTCTTGAGGGATTTTTTTTAACCAAAAACAGATGCATTTCATACGAAAGACGATCACGAAAACGAACTATTAGGTATATATGTTTAAAACAATTTTCAAAAGTCTCCATGTTTTTCTTTACAAATAAGTTTGTGTTATAGAAAAATGCTCATTTTAAAGTTGTGATATAGTGTAACATCTCTCCCTTGTGCAGTGTTCGAATCATGCGCTCTATTTACATAAAGTAGAATAATATGGTATTATTATATTAAATTGCCAAAATACAAAAAAAAAAAAATAGAGAATATTGGCATTGGAGATCCAATGACCTCCCACTAAGACCAAACATTCATAACATGCTAACATGATCTAAAAAATAATTTTCTTAAATTTCAAATTAAATTAATTTTATGGTGATTTTCTAAAGACTTTTCTTTAAGATAAATTAGTAATAATTAGTAAAATATTTCAAAAAAAATAAATCACCATTAGAAAAATATTAAATTTTTAATCAAACAAAAAAATGGTGTCAAAATCAAAGTCCAAAAGGGGCACATGGTTTGAAGCACATGATGTACACACGTTGACCTCTAATCACTTGCGGCTCACCGAACTACAACAATTTATTCAAAATCTCTCAAGCAATTCAAATATGGTCTTAATTTCGATTTACGGGTAAGGGGTGACTTTCACTCTCTTGAAAGATTGTTGGATGAAAAGCACTATTTATCATCTTCAACCTCCGACAACTTAAAAATGAAAAATTTGATTGAACCAGCAACTTTAATGCAAAGTTCTCTTATTGTTTTATTTATTTTAGGCAAATAATATATCGATTTGAAGCTTAGAAAAGAGCCTTTTAAGGGGTTATAATTCGTCCAATTTGAGGCACCAGACACAAAGTTATGTATTTTTCAAGTTTCAGATTTTAGCGCACAAAAAATGAAAAACAAGGTTAAACATAAACTTAAATTCATGCATTCTCTTAGTATATTGATCCGTTTTAAGCATACAATATTTCATTTTGAAGCATGCAATACAAGCTTTCTAATGAGTCATCAATATCAATTTTGAAGTTAGACACACAAAGTTATGAGGCTCGAAAGCTTCAAGTTTATGCAATTCAAAACAGAAAAAAAGACGAAACCAATAACTTTGATTCATTTGTTCTCTTGATCTACTTATCCAATTTCAGTAAGTAATATGTCAAATCGAAGCTTAGAATGAGAGCATTAAAATAAATCATCATCAAATGTAATGCAACACACACAGAGGCACGAGTTTACAAATTTTCAGATTAGACAAACAATATATAACAACAATCATTCCTTAATTCTCTACGACATATTTGCAATGGCAATCAAGTAAAACAATCAAGAAAAAGGCCGAAAACCATTTCAACATGCTCTAATGCCAATGATAGAATATTTAAGATCAAATTACTTAACTTTAGAATGGAATCACAACTTAGAGATTAATCACACAATTAAAAAAACTCTCTGAATCACAATGTAAGTACTTTACTCTCTCGCTATATCTTCTGCTCTTCTCTCCCTCTTTGCTCTCTATATTCAAAAGAAAAATTATTGTCCACACTCTAGCACCAGTTTCTTGTTTCGTTTTTTTTTTAACGTGAGTGCGCGCAACTGTTTGATTCAAATGGTAACTGCTTCTAGTAGTTGTCTTCATATGAGTTGGGGTTGTGTTTGTTGTTAGGCAGCCCATCATGGGTGCCTCACCCAAGTCCAACACTTACTTCAGTCATTTATACTTTGATTGCTAAGGTTATGTAATAAGTGAACTAGAGTCCACTTTTTTGTATGGGGATTTATTTTTATTGAACTAGAGTCCACTTTTTTGTATGGGGATTTATTTTTGGATGGCAAGAAGATTGGCAAGAGGGATTGAAAGAGATAAAGGTATATGATTTGATTTTCTCGATGATTATTAAGATGGTGTGTCTGCTTGTTTTTTCTGTTGTTAATTTTTATCAAAAAAATTGAGGATGTAATTGTTTGGTTGTGAAAAAATTGGTAAAGGAAGATGAGAAATCTATATAAAACCTATTTGGATGGCAAGAAAATTCGTAGGAGGGAGAATTTTTTTTTAAACTTTTGGTGGCCTAAATGATTGTTGGTGGATTCGAGAATTTTTCTTTTTAATGTTGATGAATATTTTATGATATTTACATTTTCTATTTCATTATTTTTTGTTTAACTTTAACATTAACATGAAATGCAGACATTACTTTAAGTCTCATTATTTATTATTATATTATTTTTCAATAACATAGAAGAAGGGTAAAATTGGCTTTACGTAGAAGATTCTAGTTCAGCGACAAATTCTGCTTGGAACTGGGGTTAATATGTTACTAAATGAAACCTTCAAAGCTAAATTTAATTACTTGAAAATTGTGGGTGTCTATGTGATTATCTCAAACAAAAACTGAACACGCAAGCATTAAAGCAAATAAAATAAAACAAGTGTATAGCAGCACAGGCGATCACGTGCAGCCCACACAAGAAAGGAACAGGTATAGAAAGGGGTGAAACGCCGCGTGTCGTTCGTCCAGAAGCTACTACGTACGTGGACCAATAACATCTCCGAAACTGATCGGATCTCATCTCCCCTCTCTCGTCCACTAATTCTGATGATATCTACCACTTGCCTTGTTTTTGATCTCCATGCCACGTGTCATCACTCACGCGACTCACTTTTTTTACTTACCTTAAATAATTTAATAAAATATTCCAAATCATTAAAAAATTCTCTCCAAAAAAAAAAAAAAAAAAAATTTCCATAGAGACCAAACTCTAGAACCTCCGGGAAGGATTTGATTTTGGGCCAAAAGCTGCGTCGTTTTTGTTCACGCTCTGCTCGGGATCTTCCAACTATTGGATTTTCTGGTGAGCTTTCGGTGCTGGTTTGCTTTTATTTGCGCAGTTCTTGTTGATTCGTTGCTGAGAAAATCAATTTAAACTCTACTCTGAAATTTTAGTGATTAGGTAAGAATTTTTACTTTTTGCTTTTTTGTTCTTTAATTTTGAGTTCACGTATGTTTGGTTTCCCAGAAAAGTTTAGGAAAATTGAGTGTTTAGCTCAGATTTTGAAGTGATTTTTGAGATTTTACTTGAAGGTTGGATCGTTGCTGTGTTTTTGGTTGCTGAGAAAAATGATTGGAAATGAAGAAAGATTGAGATTGTGTTAATTTGCTTGTGGTGCTTATGTGGTGGAGATAGCTGGGAAGAATTAGGAGTGTGTTAGGTTGACTTTTAAATTGTAGAAGAAAAGGGCAGAAATGAAAATAATATATTGTGTTTTGGTTGGGTTTATTGGTGGGTATTAAGCTGAATAAGGCAAGATACGGCTGAGAATTTGTGGCACTTTTTCATACTGTAACCTGTAAGTGACCCATGAAAAGTTGAGCATAAGTTTTTTACTTGTCCTAGACTTTGGAGTGGTTAATGAGGGGACTGAGTTGAATCATGGGATGAGGTTTTAAGGGTTTTGAGTATGGGAAGAAGATGAGGACAAATTATTGAAGAGAAGTTAGAGAAACATGTAATTTAGGGGGGAGGGGGGTGGGAGGAGAGATCACAGGGATATACAGAGAGAGTAAAAGCATCATCATTCTATGAGGGAAAGAGAATAGTATCTCTTTAGAGGTTGCATTGTGTTGAATCTTACATCTTCACTATTAAAGTATGAAAAAGCTGAATGTGAGTAACACTCATCATCAGCTATTTGAGTGGGATATAAGGAGCTAAAACTTATGTAATCCATCTTTTTAAGGAAAATTTCTTTTTTGAGTATTTGAAGCTGAGACTTTGTAGTCTTGATGCTGTAGTTTTTTTTTTTACTTTTATATTTGTTGTAACATTGTGGAGTGGTTGAGCTATTTCTATTGAAGGCAAAAAGTTTTTAGATATCTCTCGTATATATGTCTTGCTTTATTCTGTAACAGGTAGGTAGAGAAACCCAATAACAACATATTGGTAGTTAATTATTGGGGATGATGGAAAATATCCACGTAAATTGTGAGAAATGAAATGTTTATCTTAATTAAGATTTCCATTGCTGTATATGTCCTTTGAAAATAAAAAAGCAACGGGGAAAAATAAATTTCCCAGCCTCATTAATTATCAATTCAGTTGAGAGAGAGTAATGGTTTAGGTCATCCATGGGCTACGTTGTTACTCTTAATACTAATAATAGCCCTAAGACAAAGTTGATACTGACTAGAACTAGTTTTATTAGATTACATTTTGTAAAGAGCTTGGGTATGTGAATTTGAATTGCCTTACTTCTCGAGTAATTGAGATTTGATTCATGCTTCACAAAAAATAAGTTAGGAAAAGAAAAAGAGGAGTTGGTTGATGAAGAGAGCAAATGAACAGCATGGAAGATTAGTTTTTCTTTTCCCCCCAAAAGAATTTAATTATATATTGGTGCTGAACCAATAAAGTTTTCTTAAAGTGAGTTCAGTTGTTCTACTTAACTTCATTGATCTCCATTTTATTACTATTCTTTGATATCGAAACAACCTAAATGGGAATTTTTTTTCCCCCTGTAATTTTATTATGAATCATTTATTGTTTTTCTAATACCATGTAGATTTTTAGGTTTTCTGTGACTTGAGTAGGACATTATTCTTCTTTACTTTTAATTGTTTGGTTTCCAGTTCAGAAACACAGTCGGAGATACATTTTGTGGCATAAACATGACGTTGGATCAGACAGTTATATGTGTCTTTAGTGGTGGATAGAGACCTCGGAGGAATGTCTGACTTGTGCATTTATGAGGTAGGCTTTTTCCTTTCAGAATATTTCTCTCTTTCTCTCTCTGTGCATGTGTGTATGCACTTTTACGTGTATATGTACTTAGTTTAGTTTTTTGAATATTGCTGCAGTATTCTAATGCAATCTATGTTGTTTATGGGGAAAAAGTGTTTCTATTGGTTGTTTTAGGTTGAAGTGCTATTTTTCATATTAATCACTGGATTGAGAGACAGGGTGGTTTGATCTATATTTGGCAAAAGTAACCTCTAATGTCTTTAGATCTTGTAAGCCATGGTGAGTTGAATTATAGACGGTATTTTTCTTTCACCAAAATGCTATTTTGAGTTAATATTAAAAGAAAGACTGAATCACATATCTAATTGGTTTTCTTGAGTGTCTTCACTTTAAATTTATATGTGTATAGAAAACATTAAGAGGGCATTGTTTATCTCTTCTACCCTTTTACTGCATGTTTTACCAAATGAACATCTTAATCAGAGATAAACCTTTTGAAACACTTAGCACCATGCATATATTATGGACAACTATATTTTATATACTTCTTAGGATGAACTGAAAACCTTCGAAGAGAACAAATTTGTTAGTATGAAAAAAGGTGAATTATTTATCCAAGTTAAAAGAACTGTACTATTTGTAAAAACTCCAGATATGAATTCCATGCACTCTTTTTCTATTTAATAGGAATCTTGTGCATTAACCTAAATTTGTTGGTTTAGTTTTATGACCTTTCCAAGAGGTGAAAAGCTTGGTCCATCTAAATTGATCAAGTCTCCTAATAGTGCTTCTGGTCAGGCAATGTTAAGGGTTTCTGTTTAAAATTAAAAAAAAGAATCTTGCACGTGATACTGCTTTCCTTAAGTCAAGACAAGATACGTGCTTATAATGAAAATTCGGTAGCCTGTCTTGTCTTTAATGAGAATGACGAAGCGGACAGACATTAAAGTGCCAAGTTCTAAACTAATGCATGGAACTGGAGAGCATTGTTGCTCTTGCAAAAAAATGTAGATTTTGGTATGTTTGTGTCTACATATATAAAACTATGTTAAATTTTGAACCACTTGTGAAATAAATGCTGCATATCAGTCCAATAAAGAAGAAACTTTAAGGCTTTAAGTGCGCTTTTTAGTTTGCCTGCTAGGAAAAGTATAAAAAGAGCTGATTGTACTCTTCTTGTGTCCTTCATTACGTACAAAATCTGATAATGCATGCAGAAGAGCACTATGATGTAGTGAATCAATTATTATTATTTTTTTGGGTAACAATGATCTTGTGTGAACTATGTATTTAATCTTTTAGTTGGATTGATTGACTTGGTTGATTTGTTATGAACGTCAGTGGCTAAATTCTTGACCAAGTATGTAATCTTCTTGTTGGATTGTTCGACTTCAGCCATTATGAACTTCAACACCGCCTTGAAATGCACATATATTTCATCCACCCCTAAATTTTTTATAATGTTCGTAATGGTTTGCGGACTGTACTTCCAAGTACAGAGAATTCACTGGCTACATGTTGCTCCGATGGTAACAGTGTTTCGTGGGAGCAATAGTGGAATAGGCAGTGTAATTGTTTGGTGTTATATAGAGACAAGGCCAAGTTCTGCGTAAATCTAAATTTATCTTTAACTTTACTGGTCTAAATAAGTTGGTGCATGTAATCATGGGAAGTTACAATTGCAGTTGCTGTTAAAAGGATTGTTATTTTTTTAATCTTTATTGCTTGCTCTGATATTGAGCTTTTCCAGGTCTAAAACAAGGGAGAAAGAGTTATGTGTTATCTTTACAACATCAGTTGGTGTTTTACATGTGGACTTATGTACATTTTATTTTACTCCATTATCTTCAAGAATACATTCTAGGTTGTTGACTACAAAAACATTAATCCCATTCTATGCAATGGCATTGAATAAAACGTTCGGGACTAGAAATTGCCAGCTTCGAATTTATCTGAAAAAAGGAAGTCTCAGATACAAATTCGATGGTTTACAGCATGATTTTCACTAAGGTTTATGCCTTCTCTATTTTATATTCCTAGTCAATTTAAACTACATAGCATTATTTCCTAAAACTCATTCTGTAGGGTGCTTATTCTACCTAGGCCCTAATAGACATGTGACTGGTCTTTACTACAGAAACTTCCCTTGTCTAGTGGGATTGGGCGGTCATCTACTTGTAGTGAAGTAGTTGGTTTTTTGTATCTTTTGTCTTAGTTTCAGAGGTTTTCTGGTTCGCTCTTTTGTTCTTCGTTGTCGAAGTTATTTTCAGTAATTTTTTTTTTATGCCTTATATTTAAAAAATAAATAAAAATTCCCCTATCTAATAACGCCTTCCCTGTAGAGCTGAGTAGAAAATAGGGAAGAATCTTTTAAATTCTTTACAAACTGAGGTCCATAAATATGCTAGAATATGAGTACTGTCCTATAAGTTGCTGACTTCTCCTGTTTTCCCTCTAATTTATTTAACTTTTTTATTTTTTGTGTCGAGTCACCCAAAGATGAGCCATTACTGCATTTGTCCACAGGGTCTTGGCTATCTTTCCTCTTCTGAGGGCTAGCACTTCTAATTAAACTTTTTAATGACCAGTATTTTACGTTCTTCATACCCTAAACCATCTGTACTTCTGGCTAATTGTGGCACTCAATTGTTGTTAAGTTTGCTCTTTTTGCAAAAAGAGTTATTAACCTCTCTATCAAATGTTTTTTCACTCATAAGGTTGAAATCAGTTGATACTAAAGAATCCTGTGACATTTAACCTTCGAATTGTTTCAGATCTGAAGACAAAGATGATAACTGGTGGAGGGCATATTTTGGATGGCCTCTGTTATCTTTGTTGGATAATAAGTTTGTGTAGCTACTCATTGTTGTGATGTTTTCAGAAAAATTTGAAATTGGTGCATTCTTCATATCTATCTGCAGTTTCTGAAGTAGGAACTCTTCCCCTCACCCTAAAGATAATGGTTATGCTTGTTATTATGCAAGTATCACATTTGTCTATTTTTGGTTAACATTGGCTTCTTATACCCCTTTCTTTTTTATTTATCCAAACATTGGAAACCTATTTTATTCAGTAGTTTGTTGAATTTGAGAAATTTCTCTTTTTTATTTGTGATTATTACACAATAATATGTTCATTTCTCTCAAATCTTGTACAAGTTTATACATGCAGTTTTGGCCCTTCCTAGGTGTGCGGTTGAGCATCTGTTTGCAAATATTGCCCTTGAATTTGTTTTGCATCATTCTGCTGAGTATGTTTGCCATGTTAATTAATTCATCTAGCAGTTAAGCTCATTTACAATGACCAGATGCTACAGATATATGCATAAGAGTGTGTTTCATCTGATGCTTGCTAAAAGTGGATCAATAAGAATTTGCTGAACATTTTGAAATATGCATCAAATATTATTTTTCTTTCATTGATAATAACACAAGATCTTTACTTTGAATTGCTTCTTTTATGCTCTAGTAACTTTCCATTATGTCTTTTGATTTTTCTGCCTATACTAAATGTTATTGTGAGAAATCTTACATTACTTACTGGCTGGAGGCCTGAAAAAGATAAGAAACTTACGGTCTTTTGCTGAATTTGTAATGTATATATTCCTACTTCATCTGGATATGTTTTATAAAGTTACAAGTGGGTTCATATACTAATGAAAAGCTCCTTGCAATGGCTACTCTTGATCAACAGGGTTGCTTATTTATTTATTTTTCAACTCTTCTTGTTTCTTCTACTGTCTTGTTTAATCTGTAATCCTGAATTTCTCTTTCTTCACTCAAAATGATGAAACAATTAGATAGAGTCTGTTTTGGTTTTGATATCTTCTTACTAACTTTTTAACTACAATGTTTTAGTTCGGTTCATAGATTTTTCCCCAACTCTTTTGTTGATGCAGTTTTTATTAGGCTTCTATTTGATAAGACTTATCGAAGTCTGGGATTCGTTCTAACTTCATTCATCAGTTTTATCATGTTAAGCTTGTGCTTTATCGTCCCTTCTCATTTCAGCACTGTATGCATTTTTGGAAGCATAATTCTTTCGGACACATCAGGGTTTCTGTTTATGGTTCAATGCAAGTTTGAAGGGATAGTTTTATCTATTTTTGGTGTTGTTTCATCTCTTCATTTAATTCATTAGAGCTTTTGCTATGAGCATATGCAAAGACTTTGTTTTCTTTGATAACTAATATTTTATCCAAAATTTAGGCTTCAGTCTGAGAAAATCTATTTTTGATGTGTACTTTATGGAAGTGTGCTGTTTTGGCTCTCTTTTGGGTTCTTTGGCATGAAAGAGTAAGTGTATTTTTTAGGGAGGAAAAGAAGAGAACAATGATAGTTATGGGACAGAATTTTTCTCAATGCGTCCCTTTGAGCTTTGGTTTCAAAGGACTTTCATGATAGTTCTTTTTCTTTATTCATCTTAATTGGGAAGGATAGGTGGCTTAATTTTGTATAGTTTCCTTCTGTTTGGTAACAAGGGGTTGGGAATTTATGGATTCTTTACAGGTGTATTTTGGTGTTGTCTTTGTGTAGGGTGGATATCTTTCGTTCACGCTATATTTTTATTGTGGTCTACTGGTCCACATTTGTAGTTTTTTCCTCCAATTATCTAATACAACTTTTCGTTTCTTATAAAAAAAATATATATATATATATTCTATGTCTTTTACAAATGTTATGAGTGCTTAGTTTTGTATATAATTTGTTATAATTTCTTGCAGGGAGTTTCTCTTTTTATTGAACCTTAACTAGGAGCTATTTTGTGTTTTTATGGGGTATAACCTGAGGGAAGGCTGCTGTTAATTCTATGGTTAATGTTAGAGAAGCATTTGACTGCCTAGAGCTGTCAGAAGAATATCATCTTTATTTCATTAAGATGGTTTCATCAATTGGTTCATTGTAGTTACTGCTCGTCTTTCAATGTTGTACCTCTTTTGAAATGAGTTAAAGGCTTCTTCCTTAGAAAAAATTGGAAGGCTTGCTTATTATTATTATTATTTTTTTTCCGTTTTTGAATTTTTACAAACCAGTTTATTTAAAGAAAGGGATGAGTGTTAGTTGCTTTTATGTAACTTAGTTAGGGACTGCCATAAAGGAGAATATTCAAGGATGAATCGAGGAGGAATGATAATCGTAAAAGAACATATGATTCCAAAAATGCATCCTAACCATCAGTATTTTGTTTTTAACCATGAGTTGAATTACTAATAGCTCTATTATTATTGGGTTCATAATTTTCTATAATTGGGGTTGTTTGATGCTGAACCTTTTCACATCTGAAGGTCCTAGTATCTATTTTGAGCTGCCTTTCTTCTTATTTATGTTAATGTCTTTACGTTTAATTAAATTTTATATCATTTTTTTGTGATGTTTGTGGTCTTTTGATCAATCGTGAAATGCATCCAATTCAAGCGGACTGAAATTTTATCTTGAATGAGAAGTTAATGCACTGATAATATGGTACTTTTCAGGATGAAATTTTAGCTCTGTAGACATTCCATCGTCATTCATTTGCTTAATGCCTATCATTTTACTGGCTTGCATTATTGTTTATATGAAGTTTATGTGTCTTCCTTGCTAATGATGTTTTCCTGCTGTTTTTCTTCCATCTTCTTTAAACATATTATTCCCTATATTTTTTTCTTTTTACAAAGAAGAGTTTTCTTAGTATCCGGTAATTATAACTATATGTATATTAATGATCCAGTTTGAAGATAATGTGTGGGATGAACTTGGTGCAAGTGACGATCATATAGTGCCACATCCCAGTAATGAATATGTGGAGCAATTTGAAACTCAGAGTGATAGCCGAAAGAAACTACGACGTGAAGGGACTGCTATTACTAGCATAGCTGATAACACAACCATATATGGTATTCAGGGAAAAGAGGAAGACGACATACTTTTCACAATTAAGAAAGATAGAATGTTGGAAAAGGGTTCATGGTCTGACACATGTGATGGTGTGTTTCCTGCTTCATGTGATAGTGACACAGGCAAAGAAGTGACAAGTGCAGCATCTGATGGTACTAGGAAGTCAAGTCATGGATCAAAAAGCAGCAGTGTAGATAAGGTGGGTGAGTTCTGTGAAGAGCATCATATCTTGGGTGACAGATGTGCATCAGCAGACAATAACTTGTACCGTTATCCACTGAACCACATTTCCCAAGCAGACAGTGATCTCAGCTTTCTTGATAGTGATCGCGAAGACAAAGAAAGCAGTGAGCTATTGTACTATGGCTGGCCTGATATAGGAAATTTTGAAGATGTTGACAGGATGTTTAGGTAGTCTTCAAAAGTTATTTCTCTATACAATAATTTTCTTAACATCCTCTATCTGTTATGATGTTTTGTCACTGCTAAATCTATTTGGAATCTGTATTATTTAATAGCTATGTGTGGTAAGGGGTGCTCTAATTTTGGGTAATAATACACATTCGTTTTGATGTTTCAGAAGTTGTGATTCGACGTTTGGGTTAGGCAGTCTTAATAACGAAGATGATTTGTGCTGGTTTTCACCTTCAAATGCTGCTGAAGAATCTGAAGATGTGTCGAAGTCAGGTTCTAAGTTGAATAACTTATTGGAACATCAAGATGCTTCTAGGGAGAGTGGTGCCGGCCCTTCTACTGATGATTCTTACAAGAAAAATTCAGTTGCTGGTGACAGAATAAATTTCAAATCTTTTGGTGGTGATGATTCTGGTCTTAATCACTTGTCATTCATGAATGGATTAGATACACAATCAGAAAGCAAGGATGACTTGATGTCTGATGAGAAGGTTAGTAAGTCTCCGTATTTTTTCCTAATAGGATATTTCAAATATTCTTTTTGTTAATGGAATTGTTAGGCTAAAAGTGACTAGATATGTTGTTCAGCATAAAAAAACTGAGGCTACCACGCACCTTGTCCCACTATTTTGAGTCTTTGGTGAATTGTAACCAAACATTTTAAAATCCTTGTGAAATTTCTATCTTTCCCAAGTCATTTTAAATTGATTAATAAATAATCTGTCCTAAATGATTTTGTTAGCAAGCAAGCTGTTCTAGTTGGCAACATGACATATAGTTTCAGGACCTGCTTTTGTTATTAGTTCTTAAAGAGTATTTTGTCTGCTAATGTCAATTTTCTTAATGGAATATTAATTTGATTAATTTTTAAGAGAATTATGCATTAGATCTGTAGCGATTTTATCTTAGAGGTTGTTTGCTAGAAGTGGTTGATCCAGATGAACCTTGGGAGATTTTCAGTTTGTTACCTTGAGGCTGAACCTTTGTTATATAACGTGGTTCTGCTGTTACATGACAGATGAATTTGCAAAAGCAGCAGCTGAAGCACCAGAACAAATCAGAGGGGAAAAGAAAAGACAGACCTATGGAAAATGGTGGTTCATTTCAGCATTATGTTGAACTGAAGCAAATTACTAATGCAAAGCACCCATTTGGAGAGCCATCGTCCCAAGTATTCTGTCCTACAGGTCTACAGCAGCATAAAGAAAACGTAGAAACTGATTCCTTGAATTATATGCAGACACACATTCCTTACATGCACCTAGACTACAGTCATCCTTCTGATACCACTTCTGTGTGTCCAACACCATCTGGTACCAAATCTGAAAACAATGACCATGTGTCTCCTTCTCCAAAGGAGTCCTCATATGCCTCAAATCAGATGCAGTCCATGGAGAGCTCTCATGGACTTTCATTTGAGGCTCCTTCTGTGACAAAAAATCAGAAGAGAGAAAAATTGTATCACTCCCAGGATTTACGAGTGCCAATCACTAGGAATTTCAAACATGCAAATATGGCAAGTCCCATGGAATTTGGTAGTTCACTTTTACTGCAGAAGCAAGTCCATGGGTCAGAACTTGGGATTGAAAGTCACACTGAAGTTGATGGAGTTAGCATTGGAGTTCCTCCAGAATTAGACTCTTCAAATGCACAAGAGAGCTCTTGCATGAGCTCTGTGTTGGATGAAATCTCTCTGGAAGCAACTAGCTTTCGTCAGCTTCAGCAAGTCATGGAAAAGGTATATTGTTTTGAAAATCTCCTTATTTCTTATATACCTGCCTTTGTATCTAGAATGGCTCCAAAGGCTTCTTAAATCATGAGAATGATGCTGCATGCAAGGTTTGGATGGGGTAAATGCGTCACTTGTGTGTAGAGCCAGAAGAATTTACATGCATCTTTATGTGTCAATATTTCTTTGTATGTGTTGTCTTACAATTCTGCTTGATGTCACAAGTGAAGAAGGACAAAATTCTGCTTTGAAAAATCAAATGGTATTAATAGGAATAAGGAATATGTAGAAGAACAACCTTTTTGCCCCTTAATTAGCACTACTGATTCCATTAGTAACAAAACTGAAAATCATGTCTTTTCTCTTCATATATAGCGATAGAAAAGATATACCTGTCCTTTTATCTAAAATGGCTCCAGAAAGACTCTTCATCGTGAGTATTACAGTCCATGCGAGGGTGAGATGGGTAAATGTTTGTCTTCGCATCTGGGACTTGACAAATCTATGTGTCTTTATGTGCGTCTCTGTTTGTGTATGTTTCTTTGTACAACTCTGCCTGATGTGACAGAGAGAGGGAATAAAAATGCCACTTCACAATATCAAACCTTTGAAACACCACTCTCTTTACCATTAAGCAATCGAAAACATTTATCCTTCACTAATTGAGACACACCAACCGTAATAGTTGGATGATCCCTAAGGGTTTTTGCAGTTCCTAGATTGTGTTTCCTTATTGTATTTGGGATAAATTTTAATGTGTAATAAATACATTATAAAAGGCTAAAATAGGAAACTTTATTTAGGAAATTACAAATTATCTCTAATACATATTAGATTTAATTCTAATCATTCAAGTGCGTTGATATACTGGTTACTGAGAAAAATGATAATGTTCTTTGTTGGTTCTATACAATATTGATCAACAGTGGTTAGCAAGAAAAACTCGTAGTAATAATAGTGGAGTGCAGATCATCAAGCATATCATTTTCATATGGGAATAGCATAGTTTGAAAGGGGTCTGTTGAAATATCATATTTAAGTCCATGGAGAAGTCCCAACTTTTTCTGATTGTTAAAAATAAATAAATAAGTAATGTATGTAAGTGGTTGCGTGTGTTTGTTATCATCAATGTCATATTCTGTGTATTGTCAATACTTTTAAATAATGTCAAAATGACTTGCAGATTTGAACATTAAATTGATATGGTAAAATATCAATTCATGGTTCATTTAATGTCCAGACTTTCCTATGCTAAAGCATTCTATGTCTCTGCTAATTGAGCATTATTTCCAATATCTGTTATTGGTGCTCAACATATTTGAAATAGACTAAGCTAAACCTGCTTCATTGCAGCTGGATATTAGGACAAAACTTTGCATAAGGGATAGTTTGTATCGCTTGGCAAGGAGTGCAGAGCAAAGGCATAATTGTGCAAATTCCAGTGGTGTCATAAGAGTTGATGGAGAAGCCAGTGGAGCACTGATGGCTGAAGAAACAAATAAGTATGCATTTACATTATTTCTATTTCGTTTGAAGATGCATGTTACTCTTGAGTGGTTTGTGATTTTCTCTAGTCATGCATGTGAAGATGTCATTCATGCAGTCTTTATATGTATATAGTATTATATTAAGAAGAAGTAAAGGCTCTGGGATTTTGGTCATTTTCTAGTCGTTGATGGGCTAATTAAACATTTAAAGTCAGATAGCCTGATCTCCATAAAATTAATGAGTAGAAGTTCATTGTTTTGTTATTTGACTTTGTCTAGGAAGCAGACTTTTCTTGTTAATTGGAGAACTGAAGTTACTGGTTTACTAATATATGGTTACCAGATGTTCCTGACACCCCTAAGTTTGGATTAATAACACTTAGACCCAAAGTTTCCGAATCTGAAAATTTGACCCTTATGCTATAACAAAAACTATAATTAACGCCCTAAAATAACTTAAATATATAAGTATAAAGTTCAAATTGTTAGTTTAAGAAATCTTTGGACCTAAGTATTAGTTAGCCCTACTCAGGGTGTCAATTAAGTTTCCCTTAATTTAACACAAGCAGTAAATTACTTTTTCAAATTCTGACATGTTTGCCCTTTTTCTCTGATTATCGGTGAAAAGGATTTCAGTTCCGGACATTTTTTCTTTTAGAAGTTATGGGGAAAGAAAAAAAACCTTAAATACTTGTGATGTAGGATATTTTAGGAAATAAATTAGGTATTTCTATTTATCCTACGTCAACTTGTTATTTATTTATTTATTTATCTTTATTATTTTTTAAGTTAGTTAATGCTTAATTCCAAATTTATTGGGACTGGTGCTCAAATCATTTTCCATTTTCTGTCACTTGAGATGAACTTGGACATCATGAATTTGACTTATCCTTCAAAATCCATTCCAGCATCCTTGGAGAAGTTGATTGGCCAATGCTTGCTGAGTCTCCTTGCAATCATTCATTTCTCCCTTGTCAAAGTATCCAAAGATTTTGTTCCTTGCAACTTCTTTTCAGTATCCTCTTTCAATTTGATTTGTTTTTCCATTGGAAGTCTTGGAAAGAAAATCCGCAACAAAGTTAGATTTACTAGATATATATTCGAAAACCAAGCTTGTCATCTTAAATACTTTTTTTATCTTCTGCTTCAACCCTTTTCCCTTTGTTCTTTTACCACTTCAATACAATTGTTCTATAGAATGTCCTATCTAATTTGAGGAATGTTTTATGATCAAATAATATTGCAGTTGAACTTCATTTCATCCTTACATTTATTGTCCTCCCAAATCATTGTCTTGTAGGTCTCAGTAGATTAAGAGAATACAAAGATATGGAGACTGTGGAATAAAATTGTATTTCTGTGTATTTTCTACAAGAAGAGATCAGCCTTTAAATAGGCTAGATATAATAATCAGAAAAGGAAAAGGAAAACAAAATTATGAAGGAAAACAAAAATAGAAAAGAAAAACTACGTATCCTATTTACAACCAGAATCCTAAACTTCCTAAATCCTAAACTTCTTTATACTCACTCTTCCACACTCCCCCTCAAGCCGGTGAATAGAAATTTTCCATTCCCAGCTTGGAAATCATTGTTTGAAACACTGTACTATGTAGTTCTTTGATAAACATATCTGCTAACTTTTTTTTTTCTCAGAATTTGTTTTTCACAATCATTATGTCCCGTCATCACTGTATCGTCCACGTACACCAAGAGAGCTGTAGCTCTCCTTGACGCCAAGTGCTTAATAAATAGCGTATGATCTATTGGGCTTTGTTTGTATCCATTTTCTATCATTACCTTTGTAAACCTCAAACATAGTGACGAGCGATTAAGGCTATTTTCATCAAGAAAACGTTTCAAGCTAATTTTATCAATAAACACGCCAGGCTGTTGTTAACACCACAAAAGCGAAACAAAGAAGACCAGATCGGGAAAAATAGAGACCAGATCCCACCAAATTCTCGCCGGAAAGCGTTGTAGGAATCAGATCGGAAATCATCGCCGAAAGAGAGAAAATAATTGGAGACCAAAGAACAGTCGACGGAAGCAGTGCTGGAGGCCGAAATCAG
>JANLJB010001905.1:1041-23948 GCA_026212285.1 Bursera cuneata | reverse complement strand
GGAAGCAGAGCATGCTTACGAATATGTGATGTATATGTTGATATGACTGTGCACTGATTTTTGAGATTTGAAAAAATGTCGAGATCCATTTTGATTTTTGATACATGTATAGTAAAACATTTTTAAGATTATCATTTTTCTCTATTTTACATATTTTTATGACTTAATATTTTTTATTTTTTAATAATAATTTTATTATGTATTTTAATATTTTGTGTTTGAAAAAAAAGTCGTGAATTGGCCCCCTCATACTTGGCATCCTGGCTCCACCATGTCAATAAGCAATGCCTCGAGCTCTCGCGAGTTGAGTCCCAACTCGGCGGGTAAAGATCTAGGTGACCCATATAACTTGACTTCATTAGAGTGTTCCTCATCTACCTTTGATATTTGCCCCTTTCTTCATTAAGACCCATGTGGGGTTGAGAGTTGCATTCCAGTCATGGCTTGATTTGGTTGGTAGAACCATTGGTCTTATCAAGTTATATCTCAACTCAGTAGGCAAGGTCTCTTATTCTATCGAGTTAAGTTGAGCCTCAACTCAATACGAGCTAGCTTCTATTATGATTGTGGCGTGGTTGCTTTGTATATCTCTCACTTGCTTCAGAAGGTTATCGTCTTCATACTTCCTCAAGTTTGTTTCAGTAGTGTCACTTATAGGCACCATTTGATTGTCAATTTCATGAATTCCAATAACAATTTGTGAAATTTATTTTAAGAAAAATACTAGAGAATTCGCGTTTAACATCTTAAAATGTTGAAAAAATTCTCAATAATTTTCATGATCCTTTTTTCACATAAGCATCGAATACGGAAACTCATTTTCTTTTTCCAAATATTCTCTATTATTTTCATGGGTTACGGCCTCACATCATATCATTGTCACCGTTGGTCTCTTATTCAAGATAATGAATCTTTTTATCTCTAATCTCTTATTCAAGCATTGTCGCCTCGTGGGCCTAACCCACCAAACAGAATGACTTGCTAGCGTTAGACTAACGCCAACTCATTACCCCAAATTCAACATCGAATACACAAAGTTACCTTTCCCAAGTAGCTACTCTTGGCTTGAATATCCCTTTGTTAATAAATAAATTCTCCAAAAATGACCATTTCTCACTCACAATCTGTTTTAGGCTTTCAGCTACTTTAGAGAGAGTCTCTATCAATGTATTCCATCCAATGGTTTTTCAAGAAATGATAGCAAAGCCTTACTACAAATGTGGACTATATCAATCATCATCCAATAGAAAATAAAATTGTTAGATATATTATTTACTTATTAACTAATAATTAGTTTGAAAGCTTGTTGTTTTCTTGTTTTAGACCCTTTAACAAAAATAAATCATCCATGATGTAGATAATTCATTACGTTATATAATGATTTGATATATCTATTTCATTGAAAATTATTATATTGATTTGATATCTTTACGGATAGTATAGCAATTCACGAGTTTAAGAGGATCCTAAGTTTCTTGATATTTACTCTTTGATCATGCATGTTCATTGGTGCAATATTAAATAGTTGTAGGTGAAGTTAATTGACTTTGGAAAAAATGAAAAAAAACATCTATAAAACTATTGTGGAAACTCATAACTAACCTTTCTCTCCAATTTTCTCACATCCTTATAGTTTATTAAAATTACACATGATATCTAGTAATTTTAAAAATCCCAAAAATCCTCCTACTGTCTATTTAAGCTAGTAGGTTTTGTTAAATTTTAGTTGAAGTGACTAAAATATCCCTAAGATGTTAAACATAAATAAACCTTAAAAATAATATAGATTTCTAAAAAATTGATTTTAAAACATTTAAAAATTTAAATTAATATACAGTTTTGTCGGATAATAGTTTTGAGTTTATATATTCGGATAATAGTTTGTAGGTTATATTTGCTAGTTACGCCAACAATATACTATGACATAATTGAAATTCTGAATTATAATCGTAATAAAAATTATTATTGTTATTTTTGTCATTATTATTATTAATATATGATAAAAATCTTGTCATATAATTTTTTTTTATTCATCTAATCATTATTACCATAAATTATTATAAAAGTGATTTCTAAACATATGAAATCAAATATTTTATTAAATGATTCGGTCGCTCCTGCTGGCTACCCATCACAAGCATATGCCCGCCTCCTTTGGCTAGTGATTATGCGTTCGTCAGGTTCGACAAACCACATCTGATAATCGAGGAAGGGGCAGATGTTACCGAGGTCAGGGCTTCGGTTCTATTCTCGTTCCCAGTGCGAAGCCTTCTTCTTGTGTGATCGGTTGAATCTCTCGTATCAGGACGATCCTCTTGCACATCAGGTTTCAGCCAAGTACCACGGGTAGCTGAGTCTAGTTGGCTTGAGACTTCTCTTTAATTAATTAAAAAAGTGGAAGCCAATTTTTCTTTATCTTCCTTAAAGTTTCAAAAATATCATTTACCTCCTCTTAAATTTGAAGAAATACAATTTACGCCGTTTCTGAAATTACAAGTTTCCAAAATATTCTTAAACATAATAAAAAAAGTTAAAATTATAATTATATTTAAGATTAATATGAAAATTTCTAACAATTTTTTAAAATAGTGCTAATTCTCAAAATTAGACTTTTTTTTATGTGTTTTCCTAAATTTGTAAAGTTAATTGAAAAAAATCAGAGGGATGTATGTGTATCTTACAGAACCCGAGGGGACGTTGAAATTTATTACATACATAAAGGAGGAAGTTGAGGGGGTCGAAAAGCCCACCAAAGTTGTCGAGATTGTTTTGGTTTGTTTAAAGGCGACTTGAATTGAAGAGAGTTATTATATCATTCTCTCGTGAGTGACTCGGTTTATTCAACGAGTCATCCCAAAAAAAAAAAAAAAAAGAAAAAAAAAAAGAAACCCTATTAGCGTGTTCTCTCTGTGACAAAAAGCAAAACGATTCCATCTCCGTTTCGCCAACGCCAATGGCCAACAGTAATCTCCCTCGGCGAATCATCAAGGTTCATCTTTCTCTTTCTCTGTCGATCGAGATCCATATTTTCCAGATCGCTTAATTTTCACCGTTTAAACGGTGTATTGATTCTACTCTTCGATTTGATCGAACGTTGTAGTCTTTGGTCTATTTGTTTTTGTGTTTGATTGATGGAATTGAAGAATATGTGGTTTAATTGAGATCTTTATAAACGATCAAAGTTAGGTTTTCACTTTTTTTTTTTTTAATGGTGTGTTTTAAACTTCGTTTTTGTTTGATCGAAACAGGAAACTCAACGTCTCCTCAGTGAGCCTGGTGAGTACTTGAGTTTGATTTTCAATATTTTTCTCTCTCCACTCGTTTTGTATTGATTTCTTTTTGTCTAGAATTTGTTAGGGTTTTGCATATTTATTTTGTTTTTCTGTGTTAATTTCGTGATTTGTTGATGTAGCTCCGGGAATAAGTGCTTCTCCGTCGGAGGATAATATGCGATACTTTAATGTGATGATACTTGGCCCAACACAATCTCCATATGAAGGTAAATTGCTGAATGGAACATCGTTTGCTTTTTCATTGGATTTCTATAGTTACATTGGCTTGTTGCATATTGTTTCTGATGTTAAAAGTGTAAAATTGAACACCCGTTGAAGGTTCAGAGAGTTTTTCATGCGAACGTATAGAGTCGTGCTGTTTCTTTCTAACTCCTTTTTTTTTTTTTTCTTTTTAATTTGTCTGAAAGAGCAAAGTTATCCAACAAAAATGCTTCCTTTCATTTGGTCGGATAATTTAATTAGAAGGAGCTTTGTGTTTTTGGAAATGTCTTTCGTCATGTTGCATGCTCTTTCTTGGCCTTTTACTCATGCTTTTTTTAATTGCTTTTGTTCTCTTGTATAATATGAGGTGAATGCATTCTCTTGTCCTTGTTTAGGAGGGGTTTTCAAGTTGGAACTTTTTTTGCCTGAAGAATATCCAATGGCTGCTCCAAAGGTACTTGTGTATTGGAATTTAGAGGCAATTTAGAGGCATTTTATATGTCCAATAATTATCTTGCATTTTTAAAAGGTTTCTGTTTCTTATTGTATATTGGGGTTTTTATCATCTGATCTACTATATTATTCAATTTTTTGTTGAATGTTGCAACTGAAGAAACCAAACGGGGTAAATGCTGGATATAATGTGGCCAAGGATATGATGACTACTTTTGATTATTAATTCCAGAACTTTAAAGTTAGTGCTGGTGTCTACATATATTTTTTTACCTTTTGTTTCGGCTTGTCTGTGGATGGCATGCCCATAAATTGATGACTGAAAGGATTACATTCGAGCTGTTAGGGTATTAGTATGTGCATTGTGCACCCACGAGTCTGAATGTCTCATCTCTTTTTAACAATGTTCAAACTCCTGGTTCATTACATATAATGCTGGTTAACGAACATAAATCAGGTAGCTCTAATGGGTTATGGATCCAAATATATTTGTAAACATGATTGCAATGAGATTTGTTCATTTAAGATTTTCATCCGTTGAATGTCTTTGTTTCTTTCTGGGTGAAGCTGATCAAAATTTGATGTTTATTGTGTTAAACCTTGTTTTCTGTGTTCCTTTTGCTGAAGCATATCCACTTGCTACATAGGTAGCCAAGATGTTTAATGCATATGACATGTGCTAACTGCGTGTTTAGTCTGAATGGGAATTTCTCAATAGATTGGCTTTTCAATGATTTGTAGATCAATGTTTTGAACTAGCCAAGGAAGTTAAGCTTTCATTTATGTCTTCTTTTACTTCGGTGCCCACTTGTGATCTTGCTCTTAAATAGGGTCTGGTGAGATTTAAAGGTGTTGATTTCAATATGTTTCTGACACTAAATTGAATATGATGAATTGAGGATGGTTGGCATGAATATTCAAAGCTGGCCCCCCTTAAAGTTTTCCTTGTTATTGTGTTCCAAGTTTTACTTGTTTTCTTAGGACAATGATTTTTATTTGCTTTATGATAATTTTTCTTCTAACAGGTTCGATTTCTGACCAAGATATATCATCCTAACATCGATAAGGTTTGCTGTTGCTTTTTATGCTTCTGAATCCTTTATTAAGCTGTGGAGTTAATGTTATCGACTCTTAGAAAATGAGATTTTAATACAGCTTGGAAGGATATGCCTTGATATTCTCAAAGATAAGTGGAGTCCAGCTCTCCAGATTCGAACTGTACTTTTGAGGTATTTTGTGCTGTTATATATTAGAAAATTATTGCTATTCTGGAGCCTATTCTATACTATAGTAAGATCAAAGTGGTGGTAATTCAATTTTTAGTGGTTTACTGTATTAGAAAGCTTTTTAACTAATTTCCACTTTATTAACTAATAACTATTTCTTCTTTTTATTTTTTTATTTTATTTTTAAAATTAAAGTAAGCATATATACGTTGGAATTAAAACAAACTCATATTGTCATTGTTGGTTCCGTTTTTTCTGTAGCATTCAAGCACTCCTGAGTGCCCCTAATCCTGATGATCCTCTTTCTGAGAACATTGCTAAGCACTGGAAAACAAATGAGGCTGAAGCTGTTGAAACAGGTAATGTCGATTGTTTCTCTGAATTTGGTTCAACAAAATTTCAAATTACATTTGCCATGAAATTTGTAAAGAAGCAGAAAGTTATTATTTTTTATGCTCACTGTGCTACTTTTAATTGGATCTTGCAGCAAAGGAATGGACACGTTTGTATGCCAGTGGTGCATGATGACGTGCTGGAAACTTCTACTTGCCTCAAATAACAATTGTGCAATGTATGCTATTCACTGTCTATTTAAAATGGAAATTTGGAAGAATTGATGTTTCGACATCAGAGTTTGATATTCTCAAAGCTTCCAGTTACTGCCTGTTAATTATTTTCTTTTGTTGGAAGCCTTGTCTTTGAACTGTGTATGATTAGATGATAAATTTGTCCTCTAAACGCTTAAATGCAGAATTTAAGAATTATTCTCTACTATTTAGTAATGAATCATCAGTAATCATCAACAAAATGCTGTGAATAAGTTAGAACTTCATTGTATTTGTTTGTTACTGTCTATCAACTCATATTTTGACAGGAAAGGAAGTATGATTTTAGATAATTAAATTTTTGATAATTTGGTGTGTATTAGTCATATTTCTTCGAGACAGACATGGCACTTGTAACCAAAGAAAAGAAAAAAGAAAAACACTTTTTGGCTGATACTTGTGGTGAATCAGACTAATTGAATTACATCCGTTGAATCTATTTACTTTTCCTAAATGAGAAGACGTGATGGTAGGCTATTAAATTTTATACGAATTAAGAATTTGAGAATTACTCTTAGGATTTCTTTTATTTCCTTACCCATTTTTAGTTTTTTTTTTTAATTAATATATCTCTTCATATATAATATATAAATGCATCTTTTCTTCTTTAACATAGTTTATCTTAATAGACATCAAAAAATTCGTTGGATAGTTATTGGATTTGTCAGATGGTCATCAGATAATTTTCGCTTGACCATCGTCGGATATCATTGAACTTGTCAGATAGTGGTTGGATTTGTACCATTGTGGATTGGTCCAATCGTTGTTGAACTTGTCAGACGATCGTCGGACTCATTAGATAGTAATCAAAATATTCAAACAGTTACGTAACTATGTTTGGACTTTTATCGAATAGTTGTTGAAGTTATTGGATCGTTTTAAGATAATCATCAAACTCGCTTGATCGTTATCAAATTAATCGAAACATCGCTAAACTTGTTAGATAGTAGTAGAATTTGTCAAACAGTTATCGGATTGTTGTCGTACTTGTCAGGCTATAACCGAGCTAATGGTATAATAACCAAAATTGTCAAACAATTGTTGGATTATTGTTGAACATTTATCGAACTCGTCGACTGTTACCAGAAAATCAATAGATAGAAAGAATAAAGAAAACTGTAATGTTAGACATTTTTAAATAACCCCCTAATTCTGTCATTTCTCAGAATTTCCCGAATTTGAAACAATAATAACTTCTAAGGACCACCAAATGCATATTTCGTTATCAGGGGGTTGTCCTTAACATTAATTATAGAGTTGATATTTAAAATCGTTTACGCGAGGGTATCATCTGCGGTTTCCCGCTATTTCATGCATATATAGATCAGGAGGTCACCGTCCGAGATGGCAAGTGCTTAAGCTTTGTGCAAGAACACAAGGATTAATTTGGACACTCAACATCTATCAACAACAAAACTCGTCATTTGAAGTCTACTATCTCCCAGCTTTCCAGCTGATCAAGAAGTAGAGCAACGGACAAGTATCTAATACATCAAAACCTATGAATGTAAGCACTAAACTAAATAAAGTAGATAACTACTACACAACTCAACACAAAACCTACTTGTCAGGGTTGTTACAACGTCATCGCTAAAATGGGTCCATATATCTTCAACATTTTTTCACCATTTTCTGGTACGGGTGAACGACAAAACAAGCACTAAGTACCAAGGAGAAAAGTTGCAAGTACATCTTATCACTTCTGTATTCGTTTAAGCAGCTTATACATGCCAAAAACATTCCTCTGCTGCCACAGGTATGGAATGAAAAACGATCGGTATAAGGGAGGTGAGAGCTCCCTGTCCAGGTAAGGCAGAACTGCAATGGGCTGAAGGGCATAAAAATTTTAGCATATTCATTCATTCCCAAAGTGACAATTTTAGAAATAGAAGATATAGAAGACTGATTTTACCTCCCACGTTGACAAGTCACTGCCACGAGAAGGATAAGGTCGATTAAGCTGAAGCTCAACAAGGAAAGTGCACTTTTCAAGATCCTGGAGCTGCAATAATGGATGATGGGTTACTTCATGATCAAAAGATGCAAACGGTAGGCAGAAGGATCCATAACAAGTAAAAAGCATTATATTTGAAATATTCCAGAGGGGAGTGATGAATTACATATTGCTCATCGGATGCCACATTCTTATTGTTGAAATATGGCAGTGCAGCAGATGTCCCACCCATACTAGAATTAAATGGGAGTGGAAGAAGCCCTCGGAAACCATCATCTATCCATCGAACTTCACCCACATAATTAGGAACAAAAAATGATGATGGGTAGCGGTGCCACTCACTTCCAACACAAAGTACAGAACCTGCAAATTAAAAAATAATTAAAAAAGGGGAAGAATTAAATGGCTATCCTCCCAGCGTCATCCCACATGATATAAATGAGGGTAGTTTCTAATTAAGCTGGGATCTCAAGTCCATTTCTCTGAATTTTGAACAAAACGACAATTTTTTTATCAACAAAAAATCAGCACGCTTGGGAGTAATGAGTAGTTTCTCTAAGCTATCTCTACAGTCTACTTTCCCTTGTACATAATAATACCAAAGCCACAACAATTGAGAATCAAAATATAATATGGGGAGAGCCTTATGATCATGCTCCTCTTTTTTTTTTTTTACTTTTTTTTCTTCTTTTTTTTTTTCAATTGTGGAGGAAATATTTGGTCAGGAGAAATAAAATTCCAGTACAGATTATAATTGTTACCTGCTCCTGCATCATCATGGTGTTCCAAGATCTTGTACACTTCTATAGGAGCAGCATAACCATTAATCAGGGAAAATGTCCGAGCATGGGAGGCACATAATATGAGACTAAGAATAAAAGGCCTAAGAATTTTTGCCCCCTGCACATCCAACCAAATCAAATTTTGACTCCCAATTAGGTCACTGAAATAGGTGGAGAGAATTATAGGAATGTGAAAGAATCCTACTGTAACCATCAAGGAATTATCATGTGGATCATATTTGTCTCGGAAGAGATCAGGAAAGCTCTCAATGACAGCTGAAGCAGCAACACAAACAAGTGGGTATACTGGATAAAGGAACCTGCAGTTTTAAAATAGTGATGAAAAATGTTAATTTCTTATTAATATTAACAGTTTTAAACTATAAAATTAAAAATCTGTGAAATGGATAAACTATTTCATTTCATAACCCAAATTGAAATGAAACAGTATATGAAAAAGAAAAATCTGTTAGTAATTACCTAGACTCATCTTATTCCCCAAAAGGAATGATATATTTTTTCAATGAAAGTAGTTATAAGAAACACTGAGACAGCATTTTAGGACAATAGTCAGATTGATCATATACCTTTCTTCCTTATGTGGCTGCAATGACATAAATGCCAGCCAAATATAAAGAGGTGAGACCACAACCAGCAGGTCTGGGGCATACTTCTTCCTTGCAATTGGAAAAATTGCCAGGAAAAGAAGAGCAAGAACGAAACAGAAGTTGAAATTATTGAAGCCATTCCTCAGATAAAACAGAGGACCTTCAGTCCCATACAAATGACTCTCGCCACCTCCTACGACATTATATATCAACAAATTCAAAACAGATGATGTCCATCTTCTATAATAGTGGCAGTCAACAAGTATCGAGAGTGCCTGCAAAATTCAATTCCTTGCGATTTTGAGTTAATTCCTATTGCTAAATAGCCTATAAATTCCAAAATCTAGAGAAGTTATACAAGGAAATTTAGAACTATTGATCAAATTAACTTACAACAAGAGCAATAGAGGTCAAAGCACCAGCAAGAAATGCTTGCTTGAATCTTTTAGCCAAAGAGTAAAATACGATTGGCATAAAAGCCAATATGGAGAATGGCCAGCCAAGGATTACTCCAACTACTGATACTGCAACTGCCATTGTAGGTTTCTCAAGAAGAAATAATCCAGATGAGAGACTCATGGCATACATGGAGAATGAACTAGGAAGGAAACCTGGAAACAACAGCAACACAGTAGAGATTAGAGAAGTCCAAGAAGATAATATGGCCCAGATAAATGCTTATTTATACAAAAAACCTGAAGATAACTAAAACTTGACCAACTAAAAGAATTTTAGAATGCATAACGGGAAACTCTATACAGAAACATAATTAGAGAAACTAAAATAATAATATTGAAGAAAAAAGCAGAGAGCAATGGAAAGGGCCCACTCACTCGTGCTTGCGAAGAAACAACCACTTGTCAAGCATAGCATTGCAAGTGCATAAGAGGCCAGACGCTTTCCATACTTTCTTGAAAGGGCTACTACCAGAACAGCATCTGCAACAACAGAAAGGACACCAAGAAAGAGCCTCACTGCATAGAATACTCTCACCTACAACGAAAATTTTTCAGATATTAGGGAGAGGAGAAAACAAATGTGTCAAAACAGAAGAACATTTAAGAAGGCATGAAAAATCTAACCTTTTCCTCATCAAACAACCAGGAAGCTGGTCTTCCCACTAATTCATGAAAAATAATGTACAAGTACGACCGAAGAGCAAACTGAGAACTGCCATACACATACAAATATGAATCAATTAGCTGCTCTTGCAAAAAAATTCAATCCTTATCGATCACTAGAATGCTATCTTGGGCAACTCCATACTCAACAATCTAACAAAAATAATAATAATAATAATAATAAAAAAGAAACCCACAAGCTCACTCCTTCAATACACCATCCTAGACCAACACATACATGCATACATACACAACCATATGCATAAATGGCATATTCACATATATATATACATAAAAGGGTACAGCACATGTACAGGCTTGGTGATTGTAGTACCTGTATTCCCACGTTTGAAAGCCAGATTTGTAAAGCAAGTAGTGAAGCGGCTCCCAGTAATTGAAAACCTCATCACAGTCGTGTATGATGTTCGATGTTGCGCTCATGTAGCGTAGCATGCCGAGAGCGACTACCGGCATTAGCCAACCCAGCCCCTTCTCCTCTTCTCGGCCGCCGTCGGATCTCTTGGTCTGCTTGTCGTACTTCGAGTACGCCGGAGATGATGGTGGAGGATCGGACGGAAGCGCCCGCCTCTGCCGCGTCGTTATAGCCATCGACCCCGTGAAATGAATTCCAACTGTTTGAGTAAATGATTGAAAGAAAAGGAGAGTCAAAGAGAGAGAGACATGAAAACCGCGCTCAGTTGATCGAAATGAGCCATTGCTTCGACCCGAAGAAATATGGGCTTTTACTTTATTTCTTTTTATTTTTTTATTATTTCATTTTCTATATAAAACAAAACATAGGTATCAAACGTATTGTTATGTTACTATTTGATAATTATTAATTTATTACGATCAAACCTTTAAAAAAATTAAAAAATATATTTTTTTCATCTTAATTCAGTAACTCTTTCAATCATTAAATTAAGAAAATAAACAACTACCAAATAACTCATAAAATTAAGTAA
Organism: Bursera cuneata; assembly: GCA_026212285.1. Taxonomy (NCBI): domain Eukaryota; kingdom Viridiplantae; phylum Streptophyta; class Magnoliopsida; order Sapindales; family Burseraceae; genus Bursera; species Bursera cuneata. The sequence continues at coordinate 12,740 of JANLJB010001905.1, read as the reverse complement.
AAAAATAAATTTTAATAATCTTTTAAGTATATATTAAATAGAATTAAGTTTTATTAATGAATACTAATATTAATGCATTAATATTAGTAAAAAACTTTTAATTGTAATTTTTAAGTAAAAAACTTAAATAAGTGTAAGATATCGTTTTTTCTCAAAATATGTTGTACTTAACCAAAAATAGATTACTTTATTTGAGGAAAAAGTTTGCCTTTATTTTTAATTTTAAATAATTTTAATAAATTAAATTACTTATATTATTTATGAGAAAATCTAAGTTGAATCCGTTACCATATTTCTTAATTAATAAATATTAAATAATTAATTGATGTGATTAATATATAAATTTTATTATATAACAAATCCTTACATTTGAAGGATTCCTAATCCTAATCAGAATCACCACTCAAGAAATCTGTATATAAGTAAATATAATCACAGTCACAGAAGCTCAAAGATAGATAGATAGATATAAATAAAGAATTAATGGAGATTTCAGTAGGGAAGTACGTGGAAGTGTGCAGCAACGAAGAGGGGTTTCTGGGGTCATACTACGAGGCCAAAGTGGTAGGAAAAGTCGGGAAACGAAGGCTGAAAGTGGAATACGTGACGCTTGTATCAGAAGAAGGTGAGAAGAAGAAGCTGAGAGAGGTGGTAGAAGAGTCAGCAGTGAGGCCGTGCCCGCCGCTGATAAGGGTTGAGGAGTATAAAGTGATGGACAAAGTGGACGCGTACGACAGAGAAGGGTGGTGGGTGGGTAGGGTTACAGGGAGAGAGTGTAGTAGTGGTGATGACATGTATTCTGTGTACTTTGATAGCACTGGAGATGAGTTCGTTTATCCTGCTTGCATGTTGAGACTCCATCAAGAAAGGCAACACGGTGTCTGGCGGCCTTCTCAAACAAAAGCTTTGCGTTTGTATTCTCCTTGAAGTAAAAGTTTTATGAGAATATTATAGCTAGTAACTCTCCCAACCAGACCTGTGTTCTTATGGTACATATTTTGTCGTATTTTTCTTTATTTTAATTATTAATCTATTTTAAAAATTATATTAAATTAATTATTTTATTATATTTCATAATTTTTATTAATAAAAATATAATTTTTAAATATAAAACAATCATCACAAAGCGGATAATAGCACATCCGATTCCCTTTTATAGGGGTTAAAAATCATTTATTTTGACTTTTTGACCCCGTATTATAAGGTGGATCTCGAAAGGTATAGAAGATCTTCCTCCAAGCCGTATATACGACTAATTGAAATAAATAAAAATATATAAATTTTTATGGTTACAAATTATATTAAAAATTATAAAAATCATGAAATATAATAAAATAATTAATTTAAACACAATTTTTAAAATAAATCAATTATTGAAATAAATAAAAATACATAAATTTAACTAGCCTTAATATATATACTATGCTGTAAATGCTTGTAAAGTTTGAATTGGGTTGGATATTTTTAATCATTCTATCAACCATGCAACTCTTTGATTTGATTGAATTCCAATTTGATTATTATACTCATTGTTAACATTAATTTTATTTTCATTAATTGAAGTTCTACTATCATTAAAACTTAAAAAAAAAAAAAAGTAATGCACCTGAAAGCTACTATTACAAATTTGCAATCGACAAAACGCATGCATGCTGATAGCGATGCTACTGATAGTTATAAAGCAAAAGACATTCACAAACACAAACAAGTATTAAAAGGCTCAAGGGCACTTTTTGTATTAAAGCATAACAGTTTAACAGTGTTCCTTTTGTGTTTGCAACAATAACACTGCTTGCTGGCCCTGATAGTACTTGGGCAGAGCAAGTAACCTGAATCATGCAGCTAAATTGGAGGCAGTGAAACATCCCAATTTCCGGTACATGTAAGTTACTCGGTACAGCCGCTGTAGAAATGTACCAGGAAGAAAAACAAAAATAAAAGCACAAAATAACATGGTTTAACCAGTGTTCTGCAGGCCGGCAGCAATACCCTTCATGGTCAAGATGAGGGTGTCCTCTAAACCAGGAGCATAATCACTTGTTAGATTCAGTTTCACAAGCTCATCAGCAGGCTTGATTGATTCTGATTCCATGATCTCCTTTGAGATATGTGGCCGCTCCTTCACATCGTAGTTTGGATCACGGATCCGTTTCAGAGTGTAGGCCTGGCAGACATTGAGAGTTGTGATATATGAATCACGCAACCTAAGTCTTTGCTTCAAGTAAGGGTCTCCTTCAAGAAGATCCTTGTGTCCAGCGATCTACAAATACAGAATAAGTTAACGTTTTTGGACAACTGGTTGAAAGGGTCTATGGACAGAAGAAACTGGAGAAATTCTATAGTCACCATAGTGCCACATGCAACATGGAAGAACATACCACAAAGGAAAACTAAAGTTTTGGTGTCAAATGAAATTCGATTGATAAAACAATATCCAGGAGTTTAAGAATACCTTTTTGAAAATCAATGCTTGCAAAATCAAAATTACATATAATCCTTCTTTTATTTAGTAATAATTTTGGGTAGACAGAAAAGAAATATAGCTTATGCTGCTAAGTTCATAAAAAACTAGGAGGAAACAAGTGAGGGCCTGAAATCTTGAGAAGATGGGGATGGTCTAGAATTGTAATCTAGGTTCTTTTGTTAATCGTAAAGAAAATGGATAACTTCATGAAATAAAAGTCCAGGTATCACTTAGAGAAAAACAATCAAGAATGAAAAGGTCCTCTATCCATGTAAATTTACCTGGAGAAGAAGGCTCTTGGTTTCCTCATAGTTGGTCCTCAGATTCTGTCCGAATGACCATAGATCTTCAGAAACGAGGAGTTTATCATACAAGGCAGCTATCCCAGGGTTTCCCTTGGCGAACACCATTTCAACCAAATCAATGGTGACCCTAAAGAATGGCCAGGCCTTGTACATCTCCTGCAACATATGAAGATTCCTGATGTCCTTCTTAATAACATGTCTGAATGCAGCTCCAAAACCAAGCCACACTGGAAGATGAAATCTTGTTTGTGTCCAGGCAAAGATCCAAGGGATTGCACGAAGAGATTCAATGCCACCACTTGGCTTTCGCTTGGATGGACGGCTTCCAATGTTCATTCGACCATACTCAAGCTCCGGTGTAGCCTACAATCATATGCAGAACAGGATTGTTCACTTGAATAAAAGAATATCATAATTCAGACAAAGTGAAAAATGATGCATGTGTTTACTTACAAGGCGGAAATATTCAACAAATCGAGGTTCTTGGAAAACAATGGAGCGAAATTCCTCTGTTGCAACAACTGCCATTTCATCCATCAGAGCACGCCATTCTGGTTTTGGTGAAACTGGGGGATGCATACCGTGCTCAAGTGTGGCAGCTGTGAAACGCTGAAGTGTTCTAAAGCATAAGTGCTCTTCCCCAAATGATTGCTCAATAACTTCACCTTGAACAGTGACACGGAGCGAACCATGAATTGTCTCTGGTGGTTGAGACAGTATAGCAAGGTGGGTGGGACCACCTCCTCTTCCAACAGTCCCACCACGACCATGGAACATGGTTAATTTAACACCATATTGCTTAGCAACTTTTATCAGCTCCTCTTGAGCTTTATATAACTGCCAGGCAGCAGAGAATCGTCCCGCATCCTTACCAGAATCTGAGTACCCAATCATGACTTCCTGCTTACCATTAATCCGATCTCTGTACCAATCAATTGAGAAGAGTCGAGCCAGAGCAGCAGGAGCGGCCTCCAGATCTGCAAGTTTCTCAAAGAGTGGAACAACTCTAAGTGGTTGTTTCACGTGGCACTCACGCTGCAGAAGCTCAACGGCAAGCACATCAGATGGTGCAGTTGCCATTGATATGATGTATGCGCCAAAACTGTCAGCTGGGAGTTCTGCTATGACATGCAATGTGTCCAAAACATCAGCAATTTCTTCAGTTTTAGGAAGATCAGGACCAAACAGCGGACGCTTGCCGCTAAGTTCAGATAAAAGCCATTCCTGCCGGCGTTCTTCAGACCATTCACGGTAAGAACCAATTTCCAGGTGCTTGGTAATCGCATCTATGACATCAGTGTGACGATCTGACTCTTGCCTGATATCAAGCCTCACAAGTGAGAGTCCAAAGGTCGAGACTTGCCTCAAGAAATCAAGGAGGCTTCCATCAGCAATTTGTCGGTCACCACAAGAGCAAAGTGACCTATAACAGAGCTCAAGAGGTTCCAAGAACTACATAAAATTAAAATCCAATCAGTAGTGATAGAGTTTAACAAAGGTTATAAGAACATAGAAAGAAGAAGGCAATTTTAGGGTTCCTGCTATAATACTAAAATTTGACACTCAGGTACGGTTTGATAACTATCATTCACTAGTGATCAACTAAGTTAACACTTTTTCTCTTCATCTATTGAAGACAATTATATTCTTCTTAATGCTTCTTGCTAGCCAGTAAAGAGTTAGTCAATTCTGGATGTAAACCAAGGAATGAATACATTAAAAGCTACACAGAAAATAAAGGTTGAAACGAACACAGTGTGGCCTGCAGACACAGCCACAGGTAGGGCAGAATTGTATTAGTAAAAGGGGAAAGTAAAAATAAAAATTTACTAGGTTTTTATTATAATATGGTTATAAAACACTTCTGTGAAAGAAAATGTAATAGATACCTGCTCAACATTGGTGAAAACTCCCTCCTCTGGAATATCGGAGATTCCATGTGCTAATAGTTGACGAGCACGTTCACGTGTTTGATACAACTTATCTCTCACATCACCAAGAATTACACGATAGGGTTCACTAGGAGGAACTTGCTTCCAGAACTCTGGAAGTGGGAGACACATTAGAGCACATCTTGAAAACCTTTACATCCTAAGATGTAGAATGGTCTAGATAGTTTTAAGAAGTATGAGAAAAAGAGTCTCTATTGCAATTACCTATATAGTGCTTTGCATCTCTCTTTGAGGATCTGTGAAGTTCATCTGCACGAACACGAAGCTCATCACTGCAACGCCACATGGACAACTGCCAAAGCGAAATCAACAAAGGAACTTAACATACTGAGATAACATAAAGAATCAAGGATAAGTGAGCAAATATAGCTTAATTGCAGAAATGAAGCAACTTGTGAAAAAAAAAATCAAGGCACAGAAGCAATTAAAGACCTCAAACATAAGATCCTCAATTTGGGAATAGTACAGGTTAGCAGCCATCATTCTAGCCAATAAGCAAACATCCCTCGTGACCTCAGGAGTTACCCTTGGATTACCTGCATTTCAAATCAAGCAAATATTAAGCTTAAAGAGAGATGGGATGGTAAGCTCCAAAAATTCTACATTCCGATCGAAAGAAATTAAGCAGCTAAGCAAACATTTCTGACCTAAGCCTGTGAATTTAACTAACCAGACATTCAACCTATTAGTTTGCTATGTAATTGATATCAAAAATATTTTCTAATGGATAAAGATCATACCATCACGATCACCACCCATCCAAGAAGAAAACTGTATCAGGGGGGCATTATAAGGAACACGCTCATTGATCCCTATGTTTTTCAAAGCTGTGTCAACACGTCGCAAGAATTTAGGGACACCCTTCCAGATTGTTTCATGGAAGTAGCTCATTCCTGCCCTCATTTCATCTTGCGGGGTTGGCGGGGTCCGACGGATTTCATCTGTACGGAATGCAGCTTGAATCTAGAGGAGAAAGAAACAAAGCAAAGATATTAGTAAAATCAACGATGCTATTATCCAAAGGAAATCAACATTCAGATCACTTTTCATTTCTTGTCTAAAAAATTCCTGTCACCAATTCTATCAAATGTGAATATCTAAAACTAATATTTTTCCAGTAAAATTTGTCTGACCAGCATCTTAATCCTAGTGAAACATAGTGTTGGCCAACCATGAGTGTTATGATTAGTTATATCACTGTTGATACCTAGCCATTTTCTAATTGTAAAACAAAATAAATACATGATAAGCAAAATTTACTGAGAAAAAAAAAATTAATTAAAAAGAAACCGGTTTGGTCCGAACTGACTTCACTAAAAATGAACAGTCCACCACCTCTTAACAATCAGTATCAGAAGCCAAAGTAGAAAGTTTGAACACATATTAATTGGCACAATAAGCCTTTACCTCTCGCTGTAAAGCCTCATCAAGCTCCTGCTTATCATCAGGAGTAATATCTTTGGCATACAACTGGGCTAAACAATTCCGTATCCTGAATGAATCAGAAAAGCCAAAAAAAAAAAAAAAATTTAAGGGCATATTTATAAAATCTGATTTTTCACATCAAAATGAGTAGAAATCCAACTTACTTGCCGATGTTAGCCAAGTAAAGCATTTAAAATATCTAAATGAAACTGAACAACAACTCTAAGAACCAGAGAACAAACCTTGCATGCTTCTGGAGCAAAGATCTACGGACTGATTGAGTAGGATGAGCAGTTAATACCAGATCTACAGTTTGATTCTTCAGAGCATCGAAAATTTCCTCAGGAGACTTCTTTAGTTCTCCAACAAGTCTCTTGAAAGTTTCTTCAATGTCTGATTCAGTTGTTGCAGAGTTCTCGTCAGAAAAATCACCCGTTTTCACCTTCTTGATCTTTCGACGGAAAGCAATCTGAACCTCCTCAGCCAAGTTGGCTAAGTTAAGCATGTGGGAGAAAGATTTAGCAATAACAATGGAGTCCCCAGGATCCAGACTTGTCAATACATTTCCAAGCTCCTCGAGCTTGCGGGGATCATGCTTTCCTTCATACTCAGCAGAAAGCTCGTAACACTCTTGAACCTAAATAAATTTAACATAGTTAGTTACGTCATAAAATTGCAGAATCATAAAATCTTCTTTGACATTTCTATTTGACCACAGCAAATATGGCCTTTGATCACTTCAATTGTGGTTTTAAATAATTCAAACCAGCTGAAGCTCTGAAACAATCGCTTACTTCTTAACTGAACCACCAACCATTCAGTCAACATCAAATGAAACTTTTCCTGAACATCATCACTTATGATGTTTCTTTCTGACCATATACAAGACTGGATGTTCAATACAATCACAAGGTTGAAAGTGTTTAAGCAACATGGGTATCGGCAAAAATCAACTTTGACATACATTTATTCTCGGAATGATAAACAAGAGATCAAAAGAGAAGGCGACATACCGTTTCTTTGAGATCCTCTCCATGCAAATCCTGAAGAATATCAAGAAACCGATCCAAAAGCAGAGCATCATATTCAATCAACTTATCATCTTCACTGACTTTTCGAGGTACAAGAAGTCTCAGCTGTGCATCAATCGATGCCATCTTCTCAAGATTCCTACCCGCCATTTGTTCTTCACTCTTGTGAAGCTAAGCTTTTCTCTGCTATGAATAATAGTTTCAATTACAATCAAAAACAAAAACCCCAATAAATAATGAAGTAAAAAATCACGGAGTAAAATATATATATATATATCCAAGTAATAGCCACCGAGTCTGATCACAACCCAGAAAAAAGATCCTCTAAAACGAGATTTTGATGGAAAAAAAATTTAGCTTTATACAAAAATCTGAGACTTGCATAAAAACGGAGTATGCTGATAAATGGTGTTGAAATTCACGGAGTTTGAGATGGACCCAGATGCGGATAAGTGAAATGAGTTGTGGATAATGAAGTACCTGAACCCGGTCAAGTGAGATTAGCAGAAGAAAAGACAGACAGTTGGATCGGAAAGAGAGAAAGAGAGAGAGAGATATGCAGAGAAGAGCAGAGAGGAGTATGATATTTATAGAGGATGAAGTGAACACAACACACAAAAACAAATTGCCTTTAAAATCTGGTTGAAGAAAATTTTGGCTTGGCCTCTCCCAGTAAAAGGCGAAATTTGTGCGAATTTTGAGAGAGTTATTATGACATTTCCTCTACTTTCCATCTTAAAAGACTGAAAGGTTTCAGTTTATAAGAGTATCTTGTCCGAATGAATAGTATTAATTTTATAAAATATAAAATTTTGTAATATAAATTGCTGTGTGTAAAGTATTGGATAACTGAATATATAATATTAATTTATTCAATGATTGAGAAGCATATTATATGACTTTATATGGAAGAGTTTGTATATAATTTTTTTTTAAATGTAACATTATTTCAACACTGAGCTAATTTATTAGTTGGTTTCTGTTTTATTCTCTCTCTCCTCCAATCTTTTGTTTTTATCTTTTCTTTCTTTGCTCGGCTATGGAATATGCTTCTACGATGCCTTTTGTGAATTCTACGGTGAGCACTTTCCAATTGGGACAAATGGCTCTCCTTTCTATCTTACTTTTTAGCAGTTTTTTTTTTTAATTTAATAGTAACATGATAATTATTATTAATAGCTATTTTATTGTTGTTAAAAATAATAATATTTTTAAATATCTCTTAATTTTATTTTTAGTTTTTACCGTTAATCTGTACTATGTGGATTATATTATTTTATTATTTCCTTTCTTGTTAAAAAGAAGTTGGCTATATACAAGGAATATTTTGATACCCGCCAGGTTTGGGTGATTCTGTTATTCTCTTTGGTTACAAATGTTGAAAATTAGTTAATGACATGATTTTTAGTAAACGGAATTGATTAGATAGTTGGATATGGTTGATTTGAATTGGGTTAGTTTTAGTGTTTGTAAATTTGTTCTTGTGTATTTTAAATGTGAAAAATGGGAAATTCTTTGTTGATTTATTGTTGAGGAGAAGTTAGATAGAGTTGAGGAGATGATTTAGGATGCTTAATCGTGAACGAATGGAGTTACAAAGGCGGTGTCACGAGGTTGAAGAGGAGAGCTCGACAGCTTGACAGGAAAGGAAAGTGCACCGAGCGTGCTACGCCTTGTTGGCCTTTGATTTTCTATCAAGCGTTCGGTAGAAAACCAAAGGCCATTAAGCCACTCACTCTATTCCTCATTGGCCTTTGAATTTTTGCTAAATGCTCGGTAGGAAACCACATATGATCGAGCGCTAGGTGCCCTTTCATTTCCCTTTGATTTTCTTAAAATTCTTAGTATATACTATGGTAGGGGCAAAAGATGACTTCTAACAAGCCTTCAATCACCCTAAGATTTGGCCAAACAACTAAGAAACTTAGAATATCGAAAACTAACACTGACCTCCCTATATTTAGCCGTTTTAATTAAAATTATTATGAGTATATGGTTTTGTAAGTTCGTAAAATAACTTAATAAAACAAATTTATTTGAAACATATAAGAGTTTTTGCATAATTTCTTAAAATCAAGGGGGTCGAATGGATATTATTCAATATTAAATTGATGTAATATGATATAGTGGTTACAATGAAGGAGGTTACACTATTGAATTTATTTGATTTGGCTAAGCTTTGGGGTCTCAAGAACCTCTATAGTCTTAGTAGTAAACCAAACTTTAAGGGTGTAAGTGTATAGTTTATGGTTACAATGTGATTATTTAATACTTATTACAACATAAAATTTTGTGCTTATTCTTAATTTTTTAATTTTACGAGGTTAGCATTTTATATGACAACTTGCATTCACTCTAAATTTCTTTCCTAAAAATCTTAAATAAATTATTCAATTTCCAATTAAACCTTAGATTTTACAGAGTTCTTGTTGGCCATGGAGGAGGCAAATTATCTTATCTCGGAGGTTAATTTTAAAATTTTATAATAAAAAATAACAAGTCTCCAAATTAAAGCTATACTTAGGTTAAATTAATTATCGATAAAATATATTTGATGAGGCATGGTGGGATCTCACATGCAAATAAAGTTTATGATGATCTTGGAGCTTTGGATGAATCAGAAAGGTGAGATGGTGCAAGGTAAAGGACGTACGTGGCTAAAATTTATTATTTTTTTTTAGGCTTCTTCACATGAGTGGATAAATATTAATTACTTTTAATTATATAAAATAAATCATGTTGGTTATAGTGTCAGCATCAACTATGACATATTATGCACAAAATCGTGCATGCTTCCATGTTGTGTAAGCAACTATTTGATTGTGATTGTGATTTAATATTCTTTTATAGACATAATTTTAGTGGCCACATGTACCATATTTTTATGTTTAATCAATAACTATTTTTTTTTCTTTGTCTACAAATTGTAACCTCAAATAATTGAACATACCTTCATTTCATTAATTGTGTACATAAGATTCGACAACTCAACGAAGTGCTCGACAAATATCTGGTATCCTCTAAGGAAAAGTCCAATAAAGTGCCGCACGAAGAACAACTTGGTACTTGGCCGGTCAAAAGATTAAAAAAAAAGGGTTTAACTTAATTAAAACTCAAAACAACCCTATCAATTGAATTATCTTTTATATTATTCCTTAAAAGTATGTAATAATGATTTAAAATTAAGCATATTGTTAAATATTATATTTTCTAACACCCTTTGTAAAATCTCTGTTATATGATGTAACCTTTCTAGTAATAACATCGTGATTAATCATTTTAAAATTTCATATAGAATAGATGATTGAATAATTTCATATAGTCATTTAATGAACAAATTCATGAATGAGTTCGAACAAAATCAAACAAAATTAACTTAAAATATGATATTTGTAAATTTTTAAATAAAATCTTTTAGATATAAAAAACAAAGTCAACTACATTATTTAAGCCATAAGTAGGCTCCAACAGCAATAATCATGCATGCTTGCATGGGGCTCGACATCATACTCTAAGGTAGATAATTTTTATTTATTTATTTATTTAATTATGGATGAGAAAACTTCAAATTTACCTAAACTGGGTTCACAAATCACAAAAATCAAAAAAATCTTAATATTAAAGGCATATATAAGTTTTTCTTTTGTTAATAAAAGACATAGAAAATTAATAAATATATTTTCCTCACAAAATCAGAACTCATGTGGTTCGACACGGGAGTGTCCCTACCAATAGGGTACGATTGGTACGTCACACACAATTCATTTTCATAGCCTCACCATTATTTATTATTTTCTAATAAATATTTGTGGTGCAAAAGATTCCCCTGAAGTCGTTTTCCAATTTTGAATTTCTGTCCGCAAATGCTGGCTAAAAAATCTGAATCTTCAGTTAATTAGTTGAAAAACTTAAAAGCATCCAAGGCAATAATCACTCTAACGTGAAGTCTAGGACAAGTTGTTGAAGGTTTGGAACATCACATTTTCAATCGACTTGACCCATCATCATCTCTTTGAATTTTAATGCATATAGCTACATTTTTTTGTTAATTATTAGTATAATTAACTTGATAATTACACTGGGATGAGTTCATCACGCATGCTCTTGTAGCAACACATTCAGATAATTTGATTAATTAAAAGAAAAATTCTAAAATATTAATGATTATGACACGAGAGCAAGTGTGAGAGTGTCACGAATGATGTGATGGATTTTCAAGTATTTTTATTAATAATGTGATTAGCTAGCGTTTTGTCATGCGTTGATTTTAGTTTAATTGAAAGCNATGTCGGGGCACTGGCAGTGTTTGACCAATGGAAAGGCGTGGCATTGGCAACCATAACAAGTTTCGTTTAATAATAAGACCCGTGGCTTATTAGTCAATTAGTTTATTTATTTATATTCCATATAACTTATCAAATTTTGCTTTATAAGCACTCGAGAGAAGTGCATTTATTATTAAGTTAATTTCACGGTAGAAACTTGAATTATTCCAAGCAATAGCCCAGTTTGAATTTGTGGC
>JANLJB010001903.1:9071-23360 GCA_026212285.1 Bursera cuneata | reverse complement strand
AAAAGGCCGGGTCGGGCCAGGCTATTTTCGGTAGGCCGAACAGACCGTTATGCTAGGCCGAGTTGGTTGCAAAACATGTGAGGCCTGGGCTTGGCTAACGAGCCTATATATATTTATTTATTATATAATATTAATTTCTAATATAATTTTAATATCTAAATATATTAATTTCTCTTTTAATTTCTAAAAAAAGTTTATTTTATTATTGATCGAGACAAAAATGGACACTAATTTTAACATATTATATTATATTTTTTAAAACAATATTTTAATTAATACGAAATAGATTAAGATTTATTTTCTTAATTGAATGGATTATAAATAAATAAATGAGTAGTTTAGTTTGAAAAGGAAAGTGTAACTCAATAACAATTTTTATTTATCTAGTTATTCTACTTTTATTTCTATTTTTATTTATCAACTTCTTTGAATAATATTTTTCTCTTTTAAGATTTAAGAAATACATAAAAACATATTGAGTGCTCAAGATTTATAAATAAAAAATTTACTATCATACAATAAAGAAAATTGAGATGCGTTTAATAAAAACTTGGGAGACAAGTTAATTTACTTAAAAAAAAAAAATTACTTGTCAGCTTAATTAATTACCATATTTTGCTCTAATATTAACCAATGATAATGGGATACTATCAAATAGTACCTTTATGTTTTGACCTAATCTCAAGCAGAAAGTAAGTTTACCATTTTCATCAACTAAACCCCTAAGGTTTGCTTTTTTTAATCAACTGTTAATTTTAACCCTTAAAAATACATATTTGCCCCTATTAAAATTTTTTTCCTCAATTTTAAAAAATTTTAAAAAATAAAAATCCAAAAAGTAGAAATTTNTTTATTATGGGAGTATAATTTGTTTATTTTTTATTTATTCTTTTTTTGTGTTAAAATTAAGGAAATAAATTTTAGTAAGGGCAAATACATATTTTTTGGGGTTAAAATTCATAGTTGATTAAAAAAGCAAACCTCAGGGGTCTGGTTGATGAAAATAGTAAACATACTTTCTACTTGATATTTGGTCAAAACATAAGGGTACTATTTGATATTGTCCTCAATGATAATACATATATATATATATAATACGAAAAATAACAATTTCATCCTTAAGGTTTTACAATATCAAAAAATGTTCTTCAACCTTGAATTCTACCTATGCAAAAAAGTAAATAGTCTAATGCATTTTTTAAAAGTTGAGCAATTTATCTTTGAAAAAGGATATCAATTTGTTTACAAAGCATAAACTTACCAAAATTTTATAATTTAATTATGAAAATATATACAAATAAATTTGCCTAAAGTTATTATTTTAAGACAGTAATTGAAAATAATTTGTAATATGGTATAAACTTAAAATCATATTTTTGAATTTAAACTATTATATTTTTTGGATTTATATTAATATATTAAAGTTTAGAAGATTTTTCAATTCTTGAAAAGGTATATGACCATTTTTACAAATATCTTTAAAAAATTTCTTTTTATAATAAGTTTTTTCTAAAATTAATTTTTAAAAAAATAGCCGGCCACAACCACCCTCTTTGATTTTGGTTTGGCCTTTTTTGACCTAGATTTGGTTCAACCCACACTATAGCAGTCAGGTCAGGAAAGGCAAGCTAAAATCTAGGCTAGGCCAAGCCAGGCAGGCTTGCTATTGGGGAGGCCTTTTGTCATGTCTTCTACCCTATTACCCACCCTCCATTCCCGCCCACCTGTTCCCAGTATGTTCCATGATTGCAATCATAATTGGCTTTGGAACTTAGGTCAGTTCCTTGCCAAAACTTTCTCTCACCATACACACCTTCCAATGTTATCTCTTACTCTGACTACGACAACATCACTCCATAGCTCAATGTTGAGTTCTATTTTGACCTCTGTAACCTCTGTGAATCTCACCTTTATGTTGTTCTCATCTTCACTTCGATTCTTTCCACCACCTCTTCAGAGGTTGAAGATGAATACTATTTTTGTTGTTCTTTCCCATCTATATTTTTTGGAAGTAATTGCCTTAAGAGTTTGATACTCTTTGTATAAATCCCATGTTTGTCGCAGGGTGATAAAGATAGGAGAATTGGCATAAATACCTAGATAGAAGGGGTTTAAATGAATATAGTCAATTTTTATAATTCTCTCGTTTACCTAGCCAACCTCAGCCAAGAAACCCAAAATGTCCTTATCTTCAACTTTGAAACTTCCTTTCGTCTCTCGTCTCTCTTCTATCTTCTCTGCTCCTAACCATCACACTTACACAAATTCAGTCTTTTTGAAAGCAAATCTGACGTAAGAAAAACTAAATCATTCCAATTAATATTATTGGCTTTAACTTGAAAAAAATATTTGTTATTGATGAGACAAGAATGAGATGAGTTGAGTTGAGTTAGAATATGTGTTGATATTGTGTTTTTAGAGTATAAATATATTATATTTGTGTTTGATAGTTGTTGGGATGTATTGTGGAGTTGATTGAAGTGATTTTGCAGTGGAAAGAGTAAAAAAAAACTGTCAAAAGTTATAGTCAGACGATAAAAGAAGGGTTGTAGTCCGTGTTCCACGATCGAACCTAACCAAGGACTGTGTAAGACATACGTGGTCCGATTGTGGAACATGAACTACAACCTTTTTTCTTCAGCTTGATTGCAACTTTCGATAGTTTTTTTTATTATTTCCACTACAAAATCACTCAAATCAACCCTAAAATGCATCCCAAAAACTATCAAACACAAATCTAACATATTTATACTCCAAAACACAACATCAAAACACATTTTAACTTAACTCCTTCCATTCTCATCTCATCAATAACAAACATTTTTTCAAATTAAAGCTAATGATATGAATTTGAATGATTTACTTTCTTCTTGCATTGAGTTTGTTTTCAAAGAGACCGAGTTTGTGTGAGTATGGTGGCTAGGATCAAAGAAGAAAGAAAAGAGAAAAGAGGAAGTTTCAAAGCTGAAGATAAGGGTATTTTGGGTTTTTCGTGTGAGGTTGGTTAGGTAGATAAGAGAATTATAAAAATTGAATATATTTCAATTCAACCTCTCCATTTGACTATTTTTGTTAATTTAGCATAAAGATTTGTGGTTGGAGTTTCCTCTTTTATATAAAATATTATTTTTAAGTAAACTATGAATATCATAATTAATTAAATCTATAGGGATATATTTGACATTTAAAAATATATAAATTAGGTTTAAAATTTTACAGAGAGATTTGAAAAGTGGGATACGAGGGAGGATTTACGGATTCACCTTCATATAGTCCTTCCCTGTTCTCTTACACACCATACGTAAATGGGTGGGCACTCCAAGTATTCCTGCCAGACTGCAACCGAGACTCTGAAATGGATCAAAGCGATTGTCGATTTCATCAGGCCTTTTACGTTCTTAATCAACGCTCACGTCGTCAATTTCTTTACGGACAGACTCTGGGAAGCAATTGACAAGGATTGGATTGATTGCCTTCGCAATGAAACCGTCCAAAATCTTCTCCTCATTCCTTCTGGAGTCGTCCAGGTACGCTCCGCTATACTTTTCTGTTATATAAAATGAATGCCTTGTGATTGCCGTATCAATTAGTTTTCTATTTAATTAGCAGGATCATTGGCCTGATTCGCTGAAGGACTTTGTTCTTACTTTGAAGTCTCTCGATTTGCCTAAAGACCAGGCTGACTTGCAGAAGGTATGGCTTTAGTCTCTTATTCGCTAAATTAGTAATTAGTTTGTATCCATTCTTTTTTTCCTAATATTCCGGCCGGTAACGTTACTGGAGTAGATTTGATGTAACGGCGAATTTCATGTTGTGCGGTATAAGTTTGATGTTCTATCTATATACCTACTGTTCGGCCCGGTCACATTACTGGAATAGATTAAATGCACCATGGAGTGTTGCAGGACTTTAGTTTTGTATGGTACAAGTGTGATGTTCTTCTTTTTTTTCAGGATTTGGCTAATAGTCCTACCGGTGATGTTACCGGAATAGAACATATATAATATGAAATGTAGATGAATTTCATGTTGTATGGTTCAAGTTTGATTTTCTATTTACGTAGAAAGAAAATCTATTTTTTAAAGGTTACCCTTGTTGGTGGTGTAAAAACTAAAGTTGTGGGGGCTAGCTATAGCTCACAGTGCCCCCTTCCCTTGGATTCCTTGGTAACTCTACTGGGGTCAATACTTTGATAGACTAATGAAAGGGAATACTTGGGTTGTTATTCTTTCATCCTCAGATAAAATCCTAACTGCAAAAAATCCATGATTTCCTTACCTATTAGGTTAGACTGAACAGTTTTCTTTGGAAGTAATTATGGATATTCTTTGTCAAATAGTTAACAGCAAGGTAAAGATTTAGAAATACAAATATTTAAAAAAAAAAATGGTGAAAGAATAACACAGTAAGTTGTGTGTTTTTACTAAGGTGATGCTATGGTACTAGGTCATATTTTTTTATGGTTCTCAGAAGCTAATCTTGGTAACATTATGGGCACTGGCCCCTTTTAATAGCATAAATGTCATGTTTGTAAAGTGCAACACCCAGTATTCAGTGTCTAACAAAATATGAAACTTGTTCATGATTTATTCATTTTTTCTGGGGAAAGGTGCAACTCTATTCAAAGCTTATTGTAAAATGATGCAATGAGAAGCTTCTCCTTATTAGCAGTTTCCCAGCTGCAGTTAATTTATCTGTTTGCCTGTCCACCTATTGACTACTCAGCTTTGTTACAACTCGGGCTTGTTGCAGGTATTTCCTGGCTTGCAATTGGCATCACTAAATAGTGTTCTTGCCCAAGGCATGAATCTGAAGAAAAAACATGAAGTATGTAATGGGAATTCAAATCTCTAATTTTCTTTACAATTCTTTTAATGTTATTTTCTTACTTCTTTTATCAAATAGTTATGCTTCATGTGCGCATATGCCACACCATCATAGATGTTGTATGTGGTTTCTGGAGATATTTTTTTGATCTATTTTTATTATTTTGATTGTGTCTTTGTTTTTCTATTTAATCTCTTATCTGTAGTTTATGATGTGATCAGGTCAAAGTTCTTTCTGCTGTTGTTAATTCAATAGCAAATAGTGTAAGTGCTGATACTATAGTTGATGTTGGTGCTGGTCAGGTGTCCCCTCTTTTCCTTTGAACTGTTTAGTTATTTCTATTGAATTTGTCTGAAACAAGATAAGTTGTTCACTTGTTATTGAATTGTTTTTTTAGGGATACCTTGCACAAGTTCTTTCCTTCCAGTACCAGCATTCTGTAGTTGCAATAGATGCTTGTTCTCATCATGGAAAGGTTACAAATGCACGTGCTGAACGAATAAAAAAATATTATTCAGCTCAGATGCGGAAACTTGGGTATAGATGGAATCAAAATTTTCTCTCTTCTTTGATAATTTTGTTCATGGAAAGAAACTGTAATACCTTGAGATTACCAACGTAAAATTGTTGCATGTTTCTCTCATTGAGCAGTTATAGTTTTGTTTGATGGGTCCTTCCTGAAAATGCATGCCATGAAGAATTTGTATAAATGGTTTGGCAATTAATTCGATCAACCAAAGATATATTGGTTTGATATCTATTTATTTATTTATTTTTTCAATGAAAAGTGATAAAAATTATCTTGTCTTTTCTGATGTAGTTAGTTTGGGTGTTTTTGTCATCAAGTGTTAAAATATTTACTTTAAGCTGCCTATGCTCATTAAGCTTTTGATGCTTCTTGCATGATAATCTCATATTCCAAAAGCTATTTGTAGTTCTTGTTTGAAGTTAACTGGTTCATTCCACTTATTTCAATTATCATAATTGAATTTTTCCTTTACTCATATATACTAACAATTTCTAATATATATTCATTTAGATCAGAAGACAAGCGTCTGAATATGCCTAAGACAGTCACATGCCAAGTAATGTCCACTGACATGTTGAAAGCCTTGACTAACATGTCATTTCATAGGGATGATGTTGAGCAGTCAAAGCTGACCGCACAAAATTATGAAAAACTTGATGGAAGAAAACTACAATCATTGTGCAGTAAAGGTGGTGAAACTCCATTGGTTCTTACTGGGCTTCATGCTTGTGGTGATCTTTCTGTGACAATGCTCAAGTGAGTCCTAAATATTCTTTGAAGCTTATCTCCTCCCACTTTAGGTTAAAGCAAAGCAATCTAAATATTAATTCTGAGCTGCCCAATCTTCAAATTGTTACAGATCAAGGAATTCAATGATTGCTCATTTTGATTTCATGACTTTGAATTTATAACATCTTATGTTCTTTGTGCATATTCTAGAAAGATTGATTAAAAGTGTTATTTCATTTGTAGATGAAATTATTGAAATTGAAAAGAATACGAGTGTTTCTCATGTTTATTTTATATTAATTTGTGGTTTATGTGACACTATGAAGATAAAAGAATTCAAGAAATGAAGAAGATAAAAGAATTCAAGAAATGAAGAAGGATAAGAAATACTTGGAGAGACAATTTATTTAATATCAACTCAATGTTTTCTTTTATGTTTCCAAAGCACGAAAGGTAGTGGTAAATTGTGTTGGAGTGGTAGGGAGATTGCATAACATAGGGATGAACAATTATGAATTCAAATATTTTTGTTCTGCTAATTTTAAAATTTATCTACAAATATGTGATTTTGAAATTTAAACATGCAAATAGTTTGGGTTTAAAAGGTATGAGAATGAATTTCTTGCTTCTCCATCTTTCCATGCCTTTCATGCGAATGAAATAATAATTGAATAGTTGAGTGATTTGATCATTTGAAGATATGTAAATATAAGTTTAGTAGATATTTATTATTTGTATAAAACATTAGATATATTTTAATACATGCATGAGGATAATTACACTTCTACACTATTAGGAAACTTTTTGAAGTGTCCATGTGTATAACATTGTTGTATAGGCTGTAAAATATTGTAAGTTAGTATATTTCCCTATTTCTACAGTTTTTTTTTTTTTTTTTCTTTTTTCTACAGTTGACTAGTTCTTTCCCTAGGCTGGTCGTAGGATANTGTAAAATATTGTAAGTTAGTATATTTCCCTATTTCTACAGTTTTTTTTTTTTTTTTCTTTTTTCTACAGTTGACTAGTTCTTTCCCTAGGCTGGTCGTAGGATATATTCCTTTTTTGGTTTCTCTTGTAATCCCCATATAACTAATGGTAGTTGATGTAATTTTATTCTATTTAATAGAGTGAAAAAACACCAATTCTCTACTTCTAATTTTGTAATAAGCATGCCATAAGCATTATGTATCAGTATTTCCTTATGATCCATTTAAGCAATAAATTGATGGACATGCCTTACTACTCTTATTGCATGACATGATTTGCAGCGATAAAATGTAGAACTAGGATGACCTCATCCATAATAACTCTTAAGAATCCAAATCTTGTAAACTTATATCATCCGCATAAGTATAAAATGACTAAATTGCTGCTTTATATACGGCTTTCAAGATTCATATGATGGCTCTGAGTGAGGTAAAAAATGATTGAGGAAAAGCTTAAATTAATTGTAATGTGAGAAAAGGAGAGCTACAAGGTAGAAAGATATTGATTAATGAAGTCTGTCTTTTGTTGATCAAATGGCTGGGACATCAGTTGGCAATTAGTATTTAAACTATTGTATCCTGCATTGTATTTGATTTCATGTTTATTCTGCACTTTTAGTGGTTATAATTTACCCAAGTGGTGGCACTGACAATTTTTTCTCTTTCTTTTTCTGAATTTTATGGCTAAACTAGTTTTTCTGATTTTTCTTGTTATATGTTTTTATTATTCTAGCTCTCATTAAATTTATTTTAAGAAATCTGTCTCTATTTAGCAATAAAAAGGTATATTTTTATTGGATCAGGACCTTTTTAGAATGCAAAGAAGCCAAAGCAGTTGTTAGTATTGGCTGCTGTTACAACTTACTATCTGAAGAAGGGTTTCACTTTGATGGTTCTCTTTGTGGTTTTCCAATGAGTTGTGGTACTAAATCTCTTGGCTTTCCTCTTGGCAAAAGTTCGTGTGATCTTGCTTGTCAGGTACGTGCATATCTTGCTTTTCTAGGTTTTTACGAAGCAGTATCTGATAAGTATGATATGCATGGGGGTTCTGTTTGTTGGGATTTCTGTAGCTTACTGGTTATAAAGAAACGAGAGAAGGAACCACAGAGTGGTCTAGATCATCAATAAGAAATAAGGTATATATTTATCTGGTGATCCTTGGCTAACGGAACTAATCAGGTGGTTTTAGACCATGGAACTAGGAGAAAATTGTTCTTATTAACATAGCCTCCTTCTCGGTATCTTTTATTAAATTGGCGCTAGCACCAATAACTTTTAAACCATCCAAAAAAGAGATATCTGCATGGATTCAATGTATTAGAAATGCTCGCAAAAGCTGCCTAATAGAACTCTGATCAAGAAAACAGTAGCTCAGGCAATATATTCATGTAAGTGAACAGTAACTCGGTTTAACTTCGTATTATATTCAACTCAAAATGAAACAGAAAATGACGCTAAGCAATATTGAGAGGATTTTGAGAGCCTCTCTCTCTCCTAACCTTAGGCAAACCCACTTTCTAAAATTATCTCCCCCTTTACCTCTCTACAGCCTTCACACTTTATTCTCTTCTTTATCTCACTCACATAGAATGCACAGACACCTAATAACAGACTAGGCCACCTCGACTATCTTATTCGATCCCCTATTCTTCCTCCTAGAGTAAGTAAGCAACACTGGGGTCCTATCATTACTTCCTACCAAAAAAGAAACCTTGTCCTCGAGGTTGAAGCCTGGAAATTGCTGTTAATGTTAGGCATTATGTTCACCGGTTCTGTTCCCTCTTTCAATTTGATTGCGTGTTCCTTACCTCTTGGCTTCTTCCTTTTCTAACTTCTCCTTAACCTCTTCCCCTTCCAATTCATTCACCACCAACACTTGTAGCTCCTTGTTTTTACATTTGTCCGCAAATGTGTATTTCTCTTCACATTTGAAACAAAGGCCACTGGATTATGCATTTTCACTTCTGCTTGAATTTCCTCGTCTAGATCATTAATAAAGACGCCTTCTAATGTCTCCTCCATGACATTTTTGAGTGGAAATGACAAAACCTCAAACCTTTCTCTAAAGGCCTTCACTGTGGTATCTTGGCGAATTGCCTAAAATTGATCCTGTAACGACCTAGACTATGTATCCTGAAATCGCTCGAGGATCATCAACTTCAAGTCAGCCTAGCCTCGGAAAGGGACTTGTTCTTCATCCCACTGGAACCAGGATAGTGCCCTTCCCTCCATACAGACTCCAGCAGCTTCCACTTTCTCTTTATCAGTAAACTGACTAATACGGAAATACCTCTCTAAACGAAACAACCATGAATCCGGGTCGGTTCCATAAAAAATTGGTAATTCCAATCGCTAGACCCTCCCCACCATTGTATCAGTAGTCACTCTATCTCCTCCATGGTTATCAGAAATCACTCTGCCTCCCTTAAGATTTTCCGGCACCGACTACTCTATCCAATCATCCTTTGCAGATCAGGTCGTCTTTACCTCACTTGACTTAGATGTTGTAGGTTTTACTAGCCCTTAGAGTTTCAACATCGCATGAAATTCCTCTTCCATCATCACCTGCAGATTCGTGATAGACTCAGACATTGATGTAACCTTCGTCTCGAGCGCTGGAAGCTTTGCCAAATCATCTTCAATCCGGTCCAGTCATGTCTCCATCTTCGTCGTCGGCATCAGCTACCCCAATCGACGTGCTCTGATACCACTGATAGAACTCCCATCAAGAAAATAGTAGCTCAGGCAATATATTCCGGCAAGTGAATAGTAACTCGATTTAACTTTGTATTACATTCAACTCAAAATGAAACAGAAAATGATGCTAAGCAATATTGAGAGGATTTCAAGAGCCTCTCCCTCTCCTAACCTTAAGCAAACTTACTTTCTGCAATTATCTCCCCCTTTCCCTCTCTACAAACTTCACACTTTATTCTCTTCTCTAACTAACTCACGTAAAACACGCACACACCTAATAACAGACTAGGCCACCCAAGCTATCCTATTTGATCCCCTGTTGTTCCTCTTAGAGTAAGTAAGCAACATTGGAGTCCTATCACTACCATATTGGTTAGGATGGACCATGTTACTTTTCAATTTGTTCCTGTGAAATTAGATGAATAATTTTCATATATTTCTCATAGTTTGTACATCTTTATATAGTAAAACATCCTAGTCTAAATAGAAAATACAATAGAATACAATAACTACTTTTCTAATCTCTTTTTTTCCTAATTACACAACTAAATACTAATAATCTATTTTCTTAATTTACAACTCAGCACTCCCCTTCAAGCTGGAGCCTATAAATCATATGCACCAAGTTTGCTATAAATAAAGTTAATATGAGGACTTCTGAGAGATTTAGTAAGAATATTTGTTAGTTTGTCGTTTGAATTGGCATGATTAGTAGTAATACAACTAGATAGAACTTTTTTTCGAATGCAATGACAATCAATTCCTATATGCTTGGTCGTCTCGTGAAAAACTGGATTGGAGGCTATATGAATAGCAACTTGATTGTCACATAATAATGTCATCTGTGGTACTTCTGTAAACTTCAATTCATGAATCAGTTGTTTCAACCAAATAAGTTCACAAGTCACTAAAGCTATTGCACGATGTTTTGTCTTTATACTTGACCTAACAATAACGTCTTGCTTCTTACTTTTTCAAGATACTAGGTTTTCTCTAACAAAAAAAAAAAAAAAACCTTGAAGTGGAACGTCTATCAACTGGAGAGTCTRTCCAATCAGCATCAGAATATCCAATGATTTGTGTGCGACCCCTATCTTCATATAGCAAACCTTTGTTTGGTTCACCCTTGATATACCTTAAAATTCGAATAACCGTGTCCCAATGACTATCACATGGAAACTGTAGGAACTGACTTACAATACTAACTAAAAAAGAGATATCAGGTCTTGTGATAGTGAGGTAATTAAGTTTACTAATCAAGCGTCTGTATCTTCCAGGGTTTCTAAGGGGCTCTCCCTGTCCAGGTAAAAGCTTTGAATTCGGATCCATAGGAGAGTATTAGTCTACAATCTAACATCCTTGTTTCTTCTAGAATATTCATTGCATATTTTCTCTGAGAGATGATTTTATCAGAGTTAGATTGAGTAACCTCTATACCAAGAAAATATCTAAGTGATCCCAAATCTTTGGTCTGAAAGTGACTGAACAAGTATTTTTTTAACTGCTCAATATCATCTTGATTACTCCCCGTAATGACAATATCGTTTACATAAATAATTAGATAGATACACTGTCCTAGTGATGTATGTCGATAAAAAACAGAATGATCAAACTCACATTGAATCATACCAAACTCTTGAATGACAATACTAAAGTGTCCAGGCCAAGCACGAGGAGACTATTTCAAGCTATACAAAGAACGACGAAGTTTACATACTTTGCTCCCCCTGAGCAACAAAGCCAGGCAGTTGCTTCATATATATGTTTTCCTGAAGTTTACTATGAAGAAAGACATTCTTAATATCCAATTGATACAGAGGCTAATGGCGAATCGCAACCATAGAAAATAATAACTGAACATAAGACATTTTAGCCACAGGAGAAAATATGTCATTATAATCCAATCCATAAATTTGATAGTACCCTTTGGCAACCAGCCGTGCCTTTAAGCGATCAACCTGACCATCCAGACCAACCTTGACAGTATAAATCCCAATGACAACCAACAATAGATTGGCCGGGAGGCAACGGAACTAATTCTCAAGTATTATTATAATGCAAAGCAGTCATCTCATTAACCATTGCCTGACGTCACCTAGGATTAACAAGTGTCTCATGACCAGTAGAAAGAACAGAAACAAAAGAAAGTGTGGCTACAAATTCATAATAGGGTGAGGATAAACGATGGTAACTAAGGAAATTATGAATAGGATGAGGATTGCGAGTGGACCGCATACCTTTATGAATGGCAATGGAAAACTGATCATCAGGAGGTAGGATCACAGTAGAAGAGGAATCTAGAGCAGGATGTGTATTAACAGGAGCCTTAGGAACATCAACAATATTTGAAAAAGTGGCAGCAGGAGGAGAAACATCTGTAGTGGAAGGAAACTGTAATAAAGGAATGGACACAAGAGGACTGTCAGTTTATGGAGAAATTAAAGGAACAGGAAGAATCTCAATTATAAGAGGATGTGTGATTGGAGAAGAAGAGATGAACGAAGAAGATTAAAAAAAGGTGACATCAACAGAAACGAAATACTGATGTGTGATTGGAGAATAATATTTATAACCTTTTTGATAACGTGAATAGCTTAGGAAAATACACTTGGCAAACTTGACAGAAAGTTTGTCCTGTCCAAGAGATACGACATGGATAAAACAAGTGCAGCCAAAGACATGAGGAGGAAGAGAATATAAAAGTTGATCAGGGAATAAAATAGAATGTGGTACCTGGTGGTGTAGAATGGAAGACGGTATTCGATTAATTATGTTGAGTTGTAAATTAGAAAGATAGATTATTATTGTTAAGTTGTGTAGATTAGGAAAGAAGAGATTAGGAAAGTAGTTATTGTGTACCATTGTATTTCCTATTTAGACTAGGATGTATTAGTATATAAGGATGTACAAACTATGAGAGATATATAGAAACTATTCATCTAATTTCACATGGTATCAGAGTTACAAAAACTTTTAAGTTTTTCCTAACTGATCTGTCGTCTTCTCCAACGTTTGAAGTTTTTGGCGAACTATTATTCACTTAGCAGGTTATTGTTTACCGACGAGAATACTGTTTATGATACTGTTCACCGACGGAAATACTGTTCATCATCTGGTACTGTTTACGGTTCTATTCAACAACGGAATGTTGTTCATAATACTATTTACTGATAGAAATACTATTCACCATCCGGTACTGTTCGTTGTCTGATTGTTTTTGACACTGTTCACAGTTCAGATTATTGTTCATGATACTGTTTATGATACTGTTTGAATACTGCTCACAACACTATATATGACTTTGTCTTTTGATATGTTCGGCCTAAGATCTAGTATTGTCGGGCATACTTAGCCATCCTTGACTCTTATTGGTGTGATTATGATGAATATATCAAATATCAGACAATTAAACAGTCTTCCTTATCTGTTGCTTTCTTGGCTCACTCTGATAATTTAGTTACTTGTCTTACTCAGTCTACTCCTTTAGGTACTTGGGTCCTTAATTCTGATGCCTCTGATTATATTTCTAATAATCTTCGTTTACTTTCTCATTCATACCTAATTTGTGCCTCTGGTCACTTTAGCTAATGGATCTAAATCTACTTCCAATGACAACCAACAACGGACTAGCCAGAAGGCAACATAATTAATTCTCAAGTACCATTCTGATGCAAATTAGTCATCTCATCAAATATTGCCTGACGCCACCCAGGATCAATAAGTGTCTTATGAATAGTGGAAGGAACAGAAACAAAAGAAAATGTGGACACAATTGTATAATAGGGTGAGGATAAATGATAGTAATTGAGAATATTATAAATAAGATGAGGATTGCGAGTGGACCGCATACCTTTATGAATGACAATGGGAAATTGATCATCAAGAGGTAGGACCACAGAAGAAGAAGAATCCGGAATAGGAAGTGTATCAACAGGAGTCCTAGGAATATCAACAATATCTGGAATAGCATCAGCAAGAGGTGAAGCATCTAAAATGAAAGGAAGCTGTGATAAAGGAATAGACTCAGAAGGATTGCCAGTCTGTGGAGGAATTAAAGGATGAGGAAGACTGCTTATTTGTCCGATACTTAAGATATTCATCATAATCAACACCAGTAAGAGTCAAGGATGGCTGAGTATGTTCAACAGTACCAGATCTCAGGCCGAAGGCTTTAGAAGACAATAATGCTGTGAACAGTATTCAAACAATATCATAAACAGTAACTTGATGATGAACAGTATTAATTGCCGCATGGAGGCATGTGCGACGGAGATTCGAAACTGGCTGCCTTGGTTTTGTTGGCGAGAGAGACGAATAGGTTGGTTTGGTGGTGTCGAAGAGGAGATCGGACACCAGGAGAAGACAATCTGAATTTCATCGGAAGGCAGTGATAGAAAAATTTTAGGGTTTCTAACGATGAACAGTGTCAAAAACAACCAGATGATGGACAGTATTGTGAACAGTACCTGACGGTGAATAATATTTCCGTCAGTGAACAGAATTGTGAACAGTATTCTCGTC
>JANLJB010001900.1:0-10666 GCA_026212285.1 Bursera cuneata | reverse complement strand
TATATAGATCATAACCCTAATTATTCTAATTAAACAATAACTTCCCTCCTTTGTATTTTAATATGTTTCCTTGTCAGTCTTGTGATTGCATAATATTATTTATGCTCTTAATAAACACCCAACTCTTTAGCCTTTACTGAACTACAGTCGTATGTCGAAAACAGGAAGACAATGGTTCAGAAATTGTCATTAAAAGAAAATGTAATTTTCTTCTTTAATTATTTTATTTAAATACTCAAGATCCTCTCTATAGAAAGTGATCTGTCTTTTGAGCGACTCGAAAGTCCTTTTGGTATCCTTCAACGATGATTGCATATTAAAATATTCTCTGAATACCTTCCCCTCCCTCTTCCTTGATAACCAAATTATTGAAAAGTTCTTCTTAATATAAATTGAATTGTAATAGAATTTCGTTGAAACTGTAAACAAGTTCCATCTAATTTTCACATGCCTTACATATGAGTCTAATTAAATCTCTTTTGTTGTTTAACGACATGAGACATTAGCTCTTTGGTTTTCATAGACAACCTAACCGAAGTTTAATGAAATCCAGACTCTGTAGACTTTCAAGTTTTGGTTTTCATTAAAATCCAAACTCCGATGTTGAAGACTTTCAAATTTTCAAGTATTTTACTTGCTTTAAATTGCAATGGCTTGCGTTTAGTAAGCTTCTTAAAACACAAAGATTTTCAAACACTTTGAAAAAATACATGCTTATCACATTAAAGAATAAATATGAATTTTTTATTCGTTCTTTTATGAGAATAAAAAGTGAAGAAAGCCACGCGGCTTCCTCCTCCAACAAGCCCATACAGTCAGCCGAGCCATACTTCACAAATACTCTTCATTAATGTATACAGACAAGATATGGGCTTGAAAGTTTAGACCCTTGAAGGGCATAAGTAGGATATAAGTCTAAGTTTTTTAAGAGGACAAGGTAAAGATAATAGTACACCCTACCCATTGTCATCCCTATTATTGCATGATATCCACTTCCCTAATTGCAGGGATTAGAAATGAGAAACCTAGGATAAGGTCATGTGCCATTTGATAAGCCTTTGATTGAGATTTTGTTTTGAGTTTTTGAAACCCTTGGACTTGGTAGCCTTTGCCTTGTTCTTATCATTGATGGGTTCTTTTTCATTTCTGGGCCGAATTTGGGCTTGTGTAGACTTATGATTTGTATCCAACACATATTATTATAATTCTTTAAAAATAATTTATTGACTTTTTTCATTTCCTTCTTAAATAAATTTAAAAACAATGTCTGTATTTTTGCTGATTTATATCTAATAGTATTTAGAATAAATATGTGACATTCAATTCCAATGGTAGGCTTAAAAAAGTATATTGGCTTCAAGGTCTAATTTGAAAATTGTAACAGTCACTTAAAATCCCACATTCAATTATATAAACTGAAAATGTTACAAATCATTTACTCATCAGCGTTACAAGTTTATCTCAATATTTTTCATGTCATTCATAATGAAAAATGCCTTCAATATTTTAAAGATAAATTTTATTACTAATATATCCCTGGACAAATTTAGGAATAAAGAAAGACATAGAAAAATCTAAATAAAAGACTATAACTTTACATGGAAATTAATTTCTTTCATCATTTTACGTTAAATCCTAATCAAATTAAATAGTTTTTATGAACTTAATGTATACTTAAATTCTAACTACAAAGATGTAGGAATTCCTTGAGTCTAATATTTAATTCATCCTTTTTATTTTTTTTATTAATTTAATACCTTCAATAAAAATTGGGAATTTTTAGACATCTTCATACAACAAAGCACCGGTCCCCAACTTAACCCTACCTGGATATTTTTCTAGCAGTGTATCACAAGCAACAACAATTTTTATATCCAGAATTTTTGCTTACATATTTTCTGAGTTGCTCCCAGAAAAATAAGCTTCTGGACAGTGCAGACAATATTCCACTGCCCATAAATAACAACACTCTTACTAATACTGGATATATAAATGATGTGATACTCGTTAACACATTACAATGCATGGACAAATAGAAACACTTAACTATGGAATATCTCCACAAATTATGCAACATGTTTATTATAAAATAAGATTATACTGGCCTAAATTCTCCAGGCCTTCAACTAATTAAAGCTTATGCGTAAGTTTGCAAATGGGAAAACATATAGCTCCTTATTTCTATATTGCACAAAACAGCTTATAACAACACAGTACGACAACATCACAGAGTGTATATAGGTCCCCTCACACTTGAAAGTTGAAATCAGCTTATCTCAACAGTGAAGACTTTTGAAATAAAAGGCAAACAAACTTATCTTGGATTCTGGAAAATACTGGTGTTATGTAGAAAACCTTTCCCTGTCATGGGGAGAAGAATAATCAATATCTGGGCCATGAGGAATGATCCCGAATGGATTGATAGAAGGATGGCTTCCATAGTAATGTCGCTTGATGTGTTGCATATTGACTGTGCTACCCATGCCAGGGATCTGATATATGTCTTTGGTGTAATTGAACAGATTTGGAAACTCCCGTAATAGTTTCTTGTTGCACTTGAAATGAACTGCATAAACCTGTAATCATAACAAAGCTCAAACCCCTAAGATTATATGAAAAATAGGAGAGCAACTAAATATTTGAGAGTTCCGTAAAGCTTAAGCTCGACCAAGCATAAATATAGCAATGCGATACTGGCAAATGATCCTGATTTTCACTTCTGTTTTATGTGACCATAATTTTCAGAAACTTACGAGATGTAAGATGTTACTGGTCATCACCTCTATTGTCAATTATCAACTCTTGCACTTTTCATCCAGAAATATAAACAGCTTTTTGCACATTTAGCGTGTGCGTGTGTGCAAGGAAGTAGATTTGACCACAGTTTAACATGCCAAAAAGAGAATAAGAGGACACCACTTTCCTCAAATCCCGTCTTTGCAAGAACAACAGAACATTACTCCCCAGATTACTCTAGACATTTTGGGCATACCCTGTGAGAAAAAGAATGATCCTAGATGAATATAATAGGTCAGTAACTTGAAAACTTTACAACAGCTTTCCCATATGCTCCTAAAAGTAGTTCAGAGTTAAAAGAAGGATGATAAAATTTGCAGAAACCATCTGCAACCTTCAATTCCAAAATTTGCTTCCTATCTCCTTTTCACCAAAATAGGAAATAAAAACACTATCAAACAAGGTCTATAAAATAGTAAATAGTAAATAACCATTACATAAAATTGTGCTGAGAATCGAAGAGTATTTGTAATGACCATGTATTGACTGACACTGACTAGAGATATGTAATCAGTCAAAGTAATGAATTTCTCTTGAGATGTACTACAACACTGTTGCTCTACTTTGAACAAGTAAATATACAATAAGCTCCTATATTGAACACCAAAATGGACCAGTTCAGCTTTTAAAATTAGATTTTACACCTACATAAATCTCTCATACTAATAGCCAGGATTCAAAGCTATTAACATACCTTTTCGCTGTCTTAAAATCATGTGGTGGAAGGGAAAAAAGGAAGGAAAAAGAAGATGAAGCTATTATAGTACTTTTTAAATTTAACAAGTATACCTCATCAAATCTGATAATGGTGACAAACAACCGAATATCTGCTTCAGTCAGCCTCTTTCCACATATATATCGTTGCTTGCCAATTATTGCTTCACATTTGTCCAGGGCATCATACAACTGTTTCACAGCCTGCAGAAAGGATAAATGAAGATTCTTAAATGGCATAGTAGATAACAGAAATGTCAATTGTAAATCTGTTTAAAGACCTGAAGACTACTCTAGGACGAAAATTCTTACTTCATCATAAGGCCCTTGCTTTGTTGCAAACCCACATTTGTAAACACCATTATTTATCCCACTATAAATCCACTCATTAGTCTCATCAATTTGATCTCGCAGGTCAGAAGGATACAAATCCAATGCAGCATTTTCGGCTATATCGTTGAATTCGGTATTAAACATGCGGATAATCTCCGAGCTCTCATTATTAACAATTGTCTTGAGCTTCTTATCCCATAGAACCTATTTTTTACACAATCATTCACACAACTTAAACAGATTTTCAAAGTTTGGGAACAGAAAGCAACAGAAGGGTGGAAGTGAACATACAGGAACTGTGAATTTCCCAGAATAGTTTGTACTTGCAAGCTCATATAAATCTCTTATGCTTTTGACTCCATTGAAAGAGTCAGGTTCAGCTCCCGGCTCCTCCGTATTTGTAGTGGGAAAAATCCATCCTCTATGCTCATCACCTTCCTTTGTTTTTCCCCATATGGGTTTAACTGACTGTGAAAAAAAAAATAAAAAAAATAAAATCTCGACATGAGGTTAACTTCAAGAAAATTCTTACATTAAATTACATGATTCACCAACCGTGAAACTGATGGCTTTCTCAAGACCTTTAAGCTTCAAGTAAGCAAGACACCTGGAGGCCCAAGGACAAGCATATGATATGTACAAATGATACCTCCCGGATTCAGGTGGAAACGGGGAATTGGAGTCTCTTGAAATAAAGTTGCGAAATGTTGAAGCACTTCNTCATAAAAGACCCAGAATCCGAAACTTCATCTATAGCGGAACGAGCCATTTGTCTAGCCTGCTGAAGAATATTCAAATCAATTAATACATAGAGAGAACTGAAACTAAGCAAACAAAAGACAACCCACATCGAGAAATCCATTGATCAAAACAAAAAAGTCAACCAAAGTAGACACTTCAATTCAGAAAAGCCAATACCCTTATGAATGATAACAAAGCAGTTGAGCTTGACCTTGAGCTTAAGCAAATCAAACAAGAAAGGAAGTATGAAGATGAGATCAAAACATTTTTAATACCTTGAAAGGGAATTGTGAGACAGTAAAGTTGCACTTGGCTGAGTGGGTTTGGTTAAACAAACTAATCATCGCTTGGATCTGTAATCATTTTTCCTTTGTATTTGTTCGACTTGTTCCGTACTTATTTTATATTTATTCTGTTGTAACGCAATTTCACATTTAGAATTAAAAACATTAGCCGCCCACCAACAGAGACTTATAAGGAAATTGAAATTGTGGAGATGTTGGATAAAGGGGCCGCATTGCAGCTGCCAATCTTGTGAGGCTTCCACCGCGCAGGATTGGGTAGCTGCACCAAAGAAATTGTAGGACAAGTTTGATTCATCGTATAAGAGATTAACACGTCAAATCTCTTCGGAAAATGATTTCAAGTATTTGGGGAAAAAAAAAAAATGTTACCATAAAAACAAAGTGCAATCCAAGTATGCAAAAGAAAGCAAGTACCTGGAAAGATANTAAAAATAATTAAGTTTGAAGATTGTCATGCTTTACAACTCAAAAGATTTTAACAACTTATGAAGCTCATAACAGTTATGAGATTCTAAACTTATGAAGTAGGTACTAGTTTTCTAAAGGAAAAATATTCAAGGTAGATGGTCTGATAGGTTGTTTTCTCCAATCCTATCTCATTAAATCCAATCCTCATTTTATCTAAATTCAAATTCTCCCTGCAAGGAGAATCAAACACTCTGGCTAATCACAAAAGGATCTTTATTTCACACTAATATTTACAAGTCAACCAACTTTGCCCAATACCATTATCATGATTAGGTACTAATAATACTATTATAGGATTTCTCTTTTATTTCTAAACAATCACTACACTTTATTTTATTATTTTACAATATATTATCCTTACTTATAAAGAATCTACCTTGCAACACACTTGCACTATCTTTACTTTACATTATCATCCTTATCTATAAAAAATCTCAATTACATCAAACTTATATTATTACAAGTAAAGATAATGTACTAATATAAGTATTATGTAAAAGAGATTCCTTATCTATAAGGATGATGTATGTAGTGATGTAAAATAAAGATAATACAAATATAGTGTAAAAAAGATTCATAGTATATTATAAAGTAATAAAGTAAAATGTAATGATTTTTTAGAGATAAAAAAGAAATCACATAATAGTCTTATCAATGCTTATATAAGGATACCGTGGTAATGGTATTTAAGATATTCATCCATTCGATGCTGAAATTCTAATAGAGCTTTCTATAATCCGAAGGCCATAACATTCTATTCATAATGTTCATGTGAACAAATTTGAGATATTATGCGATCTCATGCAGCTTCAATTGCGGGATATCTGGGGAAGGACTAGGATTATTTGGGGTTTTCTCAGATCAGTACGAAGTTGGTGGGCAAATAGCTTCATTATGCAAGAATAACTATTATATGATTCCTCTTAACCTCAAAGGAATCATTACACTTGAGAGTACAAATATCGTTATGTCCTTTTGAGAAGAAAAAAAGGAGAGATTTCAAATCTACAACTCAGTATAAGAATTAACCTCATATTGTGACAGTACTAACCGATAGAATTACAACCTTTATTTCTTGGAGGTAAGAATGCCTTTGGACTTTTGTTTCGGAGAAGTTAGATATCTTGTACCAAGAAGAATGCACCATCATAATGATATTCGGCAGAGTTAATTGGCTTGTAAAATATCAATATCAGTGTAAAATAAAGATCTATTTTCAAACGACGCTACGAAATTGATTATTCTTTAAAACTACACATAATGTTTTAAAATTTGAGCTTAGGAAGAATATCATCATGACAATTAAATAATTAATAATTAAATCAATACAATAACATGGTACACTAGTTTTTGCAGACCGTTCTTGCACGTACTAACATGCAGTATCTTTTGTTTGTGTCTAGCAAGAGCAACCTTATCATATTAGTTTTACGAACGTTTAAGAAAAAATAACGTTACTTAGTATACCATCATATGATGTAATGTTATTTAACATTATACCTAAACTCCGTAAAATAGCATTACATGATTATGCTAAACGTATATGAGCATGTGCCGCAGTTCATGAATGGTTACATGGTTCTATCTACCATAATAATATTATATATGTATACACATATAATTTTTCTTTTCATCTGCCAACGAAAGTGAAGGGACATGATTATATGATTGACATTCGACGCCCTGTAAAATAGGGAGCGTAGAAAATGTAATATTCAAATATTTCAGCATTAACGTGAGACATTACTCTATATGATGAAATTCTTCAATCAACAGGAAGAGAAATAGTTGTCGATTTGCATTGCGGTCGTGCACAAATTACAATTCTCAGATTTACTGAAATAAATAGAGACAACCACTAATCAGCTTCCTAACCCCTCTCCATCTTCTATCCCGAAATGGGGATTCAACATTTCAGCCATAACAATGGACGCAAGCTGCCACGACTCGTCCAGCATTTGGTTGCATTGACGGCAATTACATCATTCAAAAATTCTGTTCCAGGATAGACAAAGAAATGCAGCACCCGTTTCACCCATTTCAATCTTGATTCTTTCTTTGCCAGCTTCCAGATCTCCACCGCTAATGCCGGTGATATGGCCATGACGTCTTCTCTTGGTCTTTCAGTGTTTTTGGGGCAGCACCTGCACCATAAACATCAGTTCGAAGATGGTTCTGGGGAGTATACCTGTTCCAACTGTGACTGAGCAATCAGCTTCTTACTGCAGGGAAGGGGCATGCATTGTTTGTACAGAATGACAAACCGCTGTCACCTGACGGAGATGGAAACGATGCAAGTAAGAGAGTGATGCAAACAGCCTCAACCTGAAGTTGTGAGCTAGATGAAGCAAGTCTCAGATCTCTTTTATGGCCATCAAGAGTTGAAGTCATTGGAAGCAGATTTAAATTCGCTGTGATGATGTGGAGATCTTTTTCACTGGCTTCACTTTCTACCGCACGGTGTCAGTTCAAGCTTCATGTCAAGCGAGCCTCTTTAACTAACTGTCACCCATCTAAACATATAAGGCCAGTTATCAAGAGGAAGACAATAGCCAACATTCATTTCAGCCACAAACATATAATACCCTTTGGCAAAATAACTCAAAATCACCTGCAATGTCAGCCACCCGATTCCCTAGGGCCAGCCTACTTTTTCATGGATGGATTTTTTCAGAAATCCTGCACCGCAATCGTATTTGTCATAACAACTGCAATCCCATTTTATCCCAATTTATTTCAATTCCAACGTAATTCTATTTGTCATTCAATTGCTTCGATTATAATAACCATATTTCATATGTGATTTCAGTATTTTCTGTTCTTAGGCAAACAAGTTTAGCTTTTCCTGCTGCAGTTGCCAATTGTATTGGCTCCTTCCACTGCTATGCAGATGCTAGATGGTTATATATAGCTTCCATCTCAATTTCTCCAATTTTTTCCAACATCACAAGCTATTAAAAAAATTGTCAAATCCATAACCTCACTGTTATGAACAAGAAGTTAACAAAGATTATTATGAGATATACCATGATGCTGGTGACAAGGGAAACCAAGTATATAATTCTATCAAGAAGAGAGTTCCCCTTTGTTGCTCTTATATAATATGTTTTCCTTGATGTTAGACTATTTGTGCCCAAGAGTATCACGATGTAAATATATTTTGTATATTGTACACATTTGATTTATGTAATAAAGGAAATTGTACTTTCTTTATCATTGCTTGTAATTAGATTACGTTAACATGTGATAATGAATGTCCATATGATGTTGATGAATGAATGATTTGATTGTAAGACAGAAATCGATTCGATAAACATAACATCACTAAAACGTCCCTGGTCAAAGTAACGCCGAGACTGGACATCCGCAGTACGGATAGACTAGTATTACACTTGTACTGGTTATAGAAGTATAACAATATGATTCTCACACATCTAAATATCGGATACTTATGTAAGTGTATAGGGGAACATTGTTAGCCGTTAAGACACGGGAACATATTTACTGGACACGGTCCGATACGGAATCCCNATTGGTAATACATGTGTCTATGGGAGATCCGCTCAGGGTAGGTGTAAGTAATCCTTAGACCTGAGACTTACACGGCCATTTCATTTAGAGATCAGTTTGCTTTGATACTTGCGGGAATAACTCCTTCCGGGTTAGAGAACCGTTTGTCGTTGGGCTCACGGTGACCTATTTAGGAGTGGGTGTAATGTCAAGACGGGACATATCACTCCGAGTATATGGAGATAATATCACATCGGATTCGACGGCGATTACTCATAGCCCGGCCGGCATGCAAGAGCATGATAAGAATTGTTCTCGGTCACTGCTCATAATAGAGAATCGCACGGCAAACGAGGATCCAAAATGTTCGGCGTTGTTCGGGAAGACATGTTTCNATCCCTAGACCCCTTACGTGACATATGATATATGATTTAATTACATAGAACTACGCCTGACGAAGGTTACGTGACTTTATGCACACTTTCGGATAATTAGGGGGCTTGGTGCTTTACTAGAAGCCAACCATGCCTTGTAAATCATGGGCTCGACACATGGTGTTCGGCACGGCGGATTGTCCGTGCGTGACGATTTACGGCCAACATATCCGAAAGCCTAATGGGTCGTACTTCTAAGATTCATCGATGACGGATTTACACGGGAGTTACGAGAGCGTTTTTCACCTAGGGTGAATGCTGTAAATAGTATTTTCTGCACACTATTCACAAATGGGCTTAAAGGATACATAGGCCAATTTAGTGGGTTAGATCACTAATTAGTTTTGGGCTTTGACATAGATTGAGTCCATTAATAAAGGTTATAAATGTTGCATTTAAACCCAAACCCAATAGACCCATGGACTAAAGAGAGAAGAATCAAAACTTATGGATTTCATTGAGATTACACCATGGAATATTCTTAGAATTTGCCATGATAATTTACTTGGCTAAGGNTTATTTTGAATTAACTTGGCTAAGATAAATTGACATTTAATGTTGGACATGATGTGGTGTATGTGCTCATTCCATATGGTTTGTGTGTGCATGTTAGAGACATGTAATTAATAAAAGCACACCATCTCTCCATTCACTTATGCTTGGCCGAACATTGCTTTTGTTCTCTCAAGGAAGTTTTACTTCAATTTCTTCCTTTTTCTCTAGCAAAGATTGTGTAATCCAAAGGTGATAGTTGTACACACCATTGGAAGAAATTAATCTTACTAGTTTGAATTGCTTTTGTGTAGGAAATTGGTGACCAAAGATTCAAAAAATTAGCAAAGGAGTTTGTAACTATTTCTCAAACAATTCTCTTTATTTCATGCCTAATTTAAATGCCTTGGGTTGGAATCCATCACTTGATACAATCACACATCTAAACAGCAATCTCTTACATTGAAAATGGTTAAAGAATTGTAGTTGATCTATGATTAACTGCTAAATTGGTAAATGCTATGCAACCTAACTTGTCTATTAACTTTTGTTTCCTAAGCATTGGTGGAACAGACTTTGACATTATCAAGTAGATATGTAGACAATCCTGCAAGACCAAGTACTGTGGAAGCTGCCAGAAAGAATGGATTATCCTCAGGGTCAAACGATTCCAAGAATAAAATTCACAAATCAACTCTTTTAAAAACAATTACCGAGATCAAGCAGCATTAAAATATGATGAAACATAAACTATAACCACTCAGTGAAACCAAAAGCAAATAAACTCCTTTTAGAGCAACTGCTACATTCATATATGTAGATGCTATACCAACCATAAAATCTAAATTAGCAGAAAATAGATAGATTATTCAC
>JANLJB010001899.1:0-23708 GCA_026212285.1 Bursera cuneata | reverse complement strand
AGGTGGACTAAAACAAATCTTGTTTGTGCCTGTATCAAATATTATTTTCCCATCACTCTCATCATATCCCATTGCATTAAGCACAACTGCTTCACTTGATTTATAACACATGACATGTTTGAACTTATCTATAATCCCATGAAAAAACCAGTAGCCAGTTGGCCATCCATAAGTCACAATCCCTTTGAATAGCATGTAGGGATAAGCTATTGGAAGTATWGCACTCTACAACAAAATAAAACAAGTCAAACTTTCCCATTCGATCACTCTAGAATAAAACCAAATGCTAGTAATCAATTAAACAATAATCATGAGTAAGCATACTTCATATTCACATTAAAAGTTTTTTGCAAGGATTGGCCAATATGCATGTCTTATTGTTTTAAATCCAATCAAAAAGTAAAGAATTAGAGTGTTTCAAGGCAACTAAAGCAAATTGGATTCATCTGGTAAGTAAATTACTTTCTAAATTGACAATAAATTTCATCTTTTGTATGGAAGTTTTATGTCAACGGCCTACATATTACATTCTGATTTACATATAAAGTTTTGACATGAAACTAGAACTTTCTATGGAATTAAAGTGAATTTAGGTTCAGAGCATAGTAAAATCTCTTACCTGGATTGTGAAACCCAATGAAGACGTGTAAGAGGTAGAGATGGCTGGGCCAGGCCGCTTCTGAAAAGGTCTCTCTAAGATCTGCTTTTTATCTAGTCCATAAGCATTAAGGGGAGCAGTGCTTCCAGCAACGTAAGCGACAGTGTTTCCATTGCAACTGAATCCAGAACCCAATGCTTCTGATAATTTCAAACCTCTCATTTGTGATTGAAAAAGTATCTCGGTTGTGCCAAAAACTCCCGCTGAGAAAGAAATTTTTTCGAACTTGTTAAAAGTTTAGAATAATATCCTTGGCAAGTATCTAACACTTGTTTACTAGTGCCCTACCTGACAGAATTACGAAATCACATGTTATATAATCAATTTCATTCAAGTAAACACGCCATCTTCTTCTTTTTCTACAAGTCTTGCCTTCTTGGTGACTTTGAGAGGGGTTTTTAACTACATACTGAACTTGACATTTTGTTTTAACTGCACATCCTGCCTATATCACAAAAATTGAAAAATATTTAGGTTACAACGCTATTATCTGCCAAGTATTTTCCAAAATATTGTAGATTACAGAGCTATCATCTGTTAAGTATATTCTAAAACATTACAAAGTAATATTCAAGAATGAATCAAAAACAGAATATTAGATCTTCATAACTATTCGGGGCCTGAACTTATATTAGAAAAATGTTAAAATAAATTCATTTGTAGATGTTGAGAGCATCTAAAAATTATAAATAACTAGATAATTTCAAACAATAGATAAAATTATAGAAAACATGCCTGGATTGCTGAGAAGATATAATTTTTGTCAGTAGAGTTTTTGGCATTATAGGGGCACCCAGAAAGACAATTTCCACAGGCTAAGCAACTATGAATATGTTGAAGCTTAGACGGGGTTTCTTCAAGATCAAAATTGATGCTTAGCTTCACTAGATCTTGAGAACTTTTTTCAATAATCTCTCTGTTAGTTATTTCTTCCATGACTTCGGCAACAGGGAACTTGACAGGAGCAGTTTGTACTCTAAGCATAGCAGCAGCAGAAGCCTCACAACTTTCCCAATCCCTTTGCCACTCTACTGGCCATTTTGGATTCCTCCTAGCACGAACTGGAGTTGGCAACATCACTCCAGCGTTAACTAGTGAACCTCCACCAAGCCCGCAAGCTATTGCTGATATAGAATCATTTTGTTCATAGAGCTATAATTCCATCGTAATAAGTCATTATTAACAACCATCATAAGAATTACAAAGTATGAGTTGCTTACACCACGTAACTAGAGAACAGAAGTAGAGAGAATGACCTGAAACAAAGCGTCTTTCGGGCCAAAGCTAACACCTAACTTCTTACTCTCCATCCTCAAAGCTGACAYGATCTTTAAACTATCRGTTGGAAAGTCACGAGCTTCCCATCGCCTCCCTTTCTCTATCAAGCATACCTTAATTCCTACCACTGACATCCGAAAACACGCAACAGAACCACCATATCCGGAGCCCACAACAATAGCATCATAACTTTCTTCTTCGTCATCACACAACTTTTGTATTAAATCAACTTGCTTCTCCATTTTTCTTAAAATCTCATCAGATTTTACAACAATGATGTTATGAATGGTCAGCTAGCTAGTATTTCCTGCAAAGAGTGAAATGAAATGGAATAAGTGGAAAACAAGAAGAGTATTTCCGTTTCAGATTCTAAGAACTTTATAAATGAATATACATGGAAGTCACTTGTCACATACAGTATTTAGGTTCTGCAATGCAAGCTCAATACGAGTCCAACATGTGAATGAAAAAAATCTTTGGTTCTCTGTCAAGAATAAAGTTTATATAGGACAAATTCTTATCAATGGTTCTCCAAATCAAGAGCTCCAATAAAATCGATATATTGAGACAAATCACTTCATATCTTATGCCTAGTTTTTATGTTTCTTGATAGTGCATTGTTGATGTCTTCATATGCGATTCATATAAGAGGCAAAAGGAGTACATAGAACATTTCCAACGAGAAAAAGATACTTGAAGAAAATCTGTCTTGTTGATTGAACTCTTTCTTGTACATTCTTTTACTCTTTTGCCAATCCATTGTTCCTATTTTCTCCAACTCATTATTTAATTTCTTTGCTGCAATCTCTTTGTTGTTTCTTTGATTGATAAAGCTCATTCTTTCTAGGCTTCAAGGAATGGTATTAGATTATGTACATTAAGTTCTATTTATAGCCACTTGTACCAATAAGCTTTCTTAGGGAATTACAAGATTATCCTTAAGAATTCAAGTCCATGCAAATATATTTGGAGAATCACTAGTATAAAAAATAAAGGGTAAACTAGAATTCCAATACTTTACCTTATTATCAACTGGACCTTTACTTTTTTGTTTTATATTAGGAAACCTCTCGTACAACTACTTTTCTCTTATATATTTAACTATAGTAAGGGAAAAATCGACTTTCTATATAAAAGTTTGATAATCTTGATAAACTAATTATAATAATATTGCTTTAATATTTAATAATAATCTAAAAGAAAAGAATATATATCTATATATAAATACTAATTTTAAAATAATCTATAACAACATTTTCTAACCCCAAAAGACAATCTTTTACGGTCGAAAATCCTTCAATAATTTAAAGAGTTTACAGAGTATTTAAACTAGTCAATATTCATGTTACTAAGCAATATAGGATTCTGAACTAAAACTCATCCTAACCACTCTATGGGTCTTGGGTATTATAATCTACCCCTTTTAGGGGGCCCACTACTCATATGGACTATTTGAACACATATCTGAATCTACACCACCTCGATCTACTTTCAGATATTATCCACTTTAAATACACAGTTATAACTCACAATAACCTTAACAGATAATCTAAACAAAAATAAACATCTATTTAAACCATATTACAAAATGAATCATAACTAATATACTTACCAACATGAACATATATAATTGCTCATTAAAAATCTTCTTTGACCCAAATTCTTTTTCTCCAAGCCTCCAATTCACATGTTAAGAGGGCTAATCCTGCTTGCCGCAAACTCTTTAGAAGTGTTGTAAGGATGTTTCAGAAGCTTAATTCTGTAGCAGTTGTTTGAATTTGTCGTGTTTATGTGGAGTGAAGGAAAAATGTCATGGTTGGGCTCTGATACCTGAAAGAGAGTTATTGGAAAGCAGAAGAAAAGAAGGAAGAGGCTGAGAGGAGCTTGAGAGAACTCAATATGTCATCACATTGCTAGGCTCTCTACATATATAATAGGTGACACCAAGGAAACTCTATTACCACAAATGAAACAAAAATAAACTAACAGTTAATTATTTCATATATCCTTTCATTATAATATGCATATCTAATGTTTCCTATATAAATAACCCACAGTTAAAGAAGTAGAAAGATAGCTGTTTGTAGCCATTTAAATAATGAAGAATGTTTTATTCTAATAGAAGTAATCATCGAGGAAGATCCTTGCCGAAACAAGGAAGCAAAATGACAGAATTCTCACTGAAATCAACCAATAACTACATCTTTTTAATTTGTGATGATATATATATTTGCATTACGAAAATACAAGTTAATATAAAAGTCAAGAACAACGGTAACCTAGATATTAAGACCATGCATTTACATATATATTATTGTTATACTTAGCTAGCTCAAATACAAAATTTGTTCAAACTCTAGCAATTTCAACTGATTTCTGGAGGGCTTGCAGAAGACTTCTCATGATTCTGGGTTCACCAGGAGGTGGATTATCTTTTGATGGTCCATTTCTTACGGCTCGAAAAATAGGACCTGAACTACTAGTTGCTGGGAAAACCAAGCAATCAATGTACACAAGAACTTCAGTCTCTCCATCTCCAATAGTAATGAATCCCAGTCGTACTCCACCAGGTATTTTATCTACCTGTTCAATATTATTCACGATATTGACACACACCAATAATGTCATCAGTACTAG
This sequence comes from Bursera cuneata, assembly GCA_026212285.1. Taxonomy (NCBI): domain Eukaryota; kingdom Viridiplantae; phylum Streptophyta; class Magnoliopsida; order Sapindales; family Burseraceae; genus Bursera; species Bursera cuneata. The sequence continues at coordinate 19,135 of JANLJB010001899.1, read as the reverse complement.
CAACTTTTTCTATATATAGGTCTATCTAGAGCGAATAAATAATTCTACAGCAAACAAAATTATCCCATATAGTGCAATTAATACATATTAATTTAGTATCCTCCTTGTCTGAAATCGAGAAATCATCATGTAGCGAATCGGAGTTTAACTCTTATACCATTTATAGAGGTTGTTAACTTAGGAAACTAGCAAACTGTTAGTTTGACCAACGTCTTTATAAATCTTAAGATCTCCTTTAACCATTTAATATGAGACCAACAAATAATCACGGAAAGTTAACGAGGTTGAGTAACAAAAACAATCTGGACAGCACCAATAGAAAAGTTGCACTGGTGCCTGGCTGCAGCTAGCCAAGAGGGAAACTGAGTTGGCTTCCAAGTTGTCACCAGGGAATTGCAGGCCCAAGGTCAATGACATTACATATGGCCAATTTTTTTAATTTTTTCTTGTTTTATCAACTCAGTGCAGCCAGAAGAACAGCACAGCACAAAATCTGATTTTTTATAACATTCTAAACAAGGGCTTACAACGAAAATATGTGGTATGTATTTAATGCAAGTTGAGGATAAATAAAGTTAAAATTTGTTGTCGCCGGCTAAAGGAATTTGAGTGGTGGAAAAGGGGGTGATAGCTCTAGTTCATATAATTTAGCAAGAAAAGCAACTGCGGAAAACCAGAAGTTTCGAATAATAATTAAGAAATATGATGCGTCCAGTGAATCAAATTGGACCCGCAAGAAACTAATGATTTTGACCACGTCTTTTGGAATATAAATGAATGTTTATCCGCAACAGCAATATTTTTCTTAAAGATTCTGATCGATCAGGCCGCCCTTGTGCCCTGGTATGTATCTTATTCAATGCAAGCTTAAAGCTCAGGAAACAAGAGACAAAAGCAATGACTCACCTTGAGAGGCACAGGAAGTGGCAGGTTAGCTCCTTGGCAGAGACTGTTCGCCCACTGTTATAAAGACAAAGCAAGTGAGAAAGAAAAACAAATTAATCAACTCTAACTTGTCATATTCATGTAATTGGCTTCCATTTTCTTTTTCAAAAATTATTATTTGACTTGTAAAAGTTAATCGTAACAATCCTAGCTCATTATTTGGCTCATTCATTTGTCTATTACTATCATTATATTATCTACATTGGCCTGTAAGGGATTTTGTTATCAAGCAAAGATGATTACATTGGCTCGTTCATTTGTCTATTATTATCATTACATTGGCTGGCAGAGATCGGAAAGGAGACATTAATTCGAAGAGATGCTAAGTAGCACCTAAACAAGCAAAGGACAAACCCATAATAGAGTTGGTGGATTTAAGATGAATAATGCACTTTTCAATGTGGAAGAGAAACAAAACTCACACGTAAACGAGCAAAGGACAACTTAACATGAAGAAACTTTGATTTATTTATGAATTATGCACTTTTCAAGATAAATATAAGTTGCAAAAGCACCACACGTAGCACAAACAATGGGACAAAATGAAAAGAAATTTTTCTACCTTTAAGATGCATAATGACTCATCTCAATAATTATTAACTAAAGTATTCATTATTAACTAATACGTTGTAAGGATATAAAAGCTAATCATAAAAATTAAAAAAAATAATAATAAAAATTTTGTTGCGCTAGAAGGAGGGCTTGAACCTCCGACCTTGTGGTTAACAGCCACACGCTCTAACCAACTGAGCTATTCCAGCTTAGTTGGCATTTTAGAGCAATCACAATATTTTTTTAATATTAGAAGTACCTGGAACAATAAGCTTTCGAAACGCTGAAGATCGGTATTGGAAGGCAATTTCATGGTGCCAAGAGAGACTCCGTCTTCATCGTCGTCTGAAGGCACAACGCCGTCGTTTTGAAGAGAGGACTTGGCGACTGCCAGGCCCACTGGAGTCAGCTTCTGTTGACCGAATAATAATAATTCACTCTGCCAATTCTTTCTGCAGCTGCTGATGATGAAAACGGAAGAGCTGTGAGCGGGCAAAGGGGAAGATATTTGCACGTGCACTCCGGCACGTGGGTGGTATTGGGTTACACTCATGATGGAAACCATGAATGACTCAATGAGAAGGATGTTCTTGTTCCAAATCAAAGAAACGAGAGTGAGAACTGAGAAGTGGAAAAGAACTAATATTTGGATAAGATAGGCTTTTGGATTTTGGTTCACTAGTTTTTGAGGTGGAGAATTATTTGAGCTTTACAGTGCATTATTAATTAATTGACTGACGAATCCCTTAAATAGTACTTGTGGCATTTAATTTCAACCGAAGCATCTCAAAAGAAAGCTTAAGGTTTTCTTTGCGAAAAACACTTGCCCAAAGTCTCTTATTTTCCGATCCATCACCATCGCGATCGTGTCAACTAACACAAGTGCTAAGATCTTTTATTCTGAAGAAAATTTACATAAGAAGTCTCATTTGTATTAAGTCTGTACTTCAACATGCATTATGATATGACCAACCAAGAAGTTAATGAAATTTCTTGACCATCTCGAGACTAATCTGTATACACTTGAAGGTTTGGAACTTGAATGGTGTGGTGTGGTTTAAATTCAAAGGCTCCAACTTCGACCATCTCAGCATTAGCTACCAAATTAAGTATCAAGACTGAAACCTGTCTTCCCAAGCATCACCTTGACAAGAAATTTACTTTGATCTTGAACAAGGAGCGATCAACCTGACTCAGACTAACATAGAAATGAGAAGCGAAGGCAAGGTACCCACATCTAACTGGGAATGAACCTAAAATCTATACCACACTAGACATGACATGAAAATTTATACAATTTTGCACCCATCTTTTTCACCCAGCCTCGGATTTGTACAAGCAAGAATATGGAAATTAACCACAACACATACAACATTTAGAATAGCAGAGTTTAATTAGTGATAGTCACGTTTCGACAATGCAATGGCTGTCCCTGCTATTCCAAAGAACCAACAACTAACGCGATGCACTTAGGAACAAGCTTCAAGCTTAGAAAGGAGACTTCGCCAAGCATCTGCTATACTATTTGCCAGACGAGCCTGTCCTTTTGCAAATTTATGGAAAGCAATCCCCATATCCAATGTTTTCTGATCCTGAAAACGCAAAATCTCTTCATCCATTAAGGACACGATTCTCTCAAATCTCCTAGTTGCCTCCTCACTCTCTGCCTTTAACTGCATCACAAGACCAATCTTAGTCAAACTACAAAGACTCCAAAACAATACAACAAAGATTGCTCCTGTGAACTGACTTACCTCCTTGTACTCGATCTCAGCCTCTCCAACCTTATCAGATCGTGTTAGCATGAGTTTGTCACTGCAATCCAACATATGCATACCCATTACCAATCATAAATTAGAAGAAGCTCCAACCTCTTGCCCACAATCAATAATACAGAAGAGGAAAACATAGGAAAATAGTAAATAATAGATGAACCTATTTTATTAATTCAGGGGATCGTCAGAATTAATCCTTTTTTTTTTTTAATCTTTGTCAGTGTGCCAGTGTAACAAGTGATACTCAATAAAATATTGGCTGAAAGCAGAAGCATATGCTTTCTTGGCCATCAAAATTATATAGAATGGTTCCAACATTCAAGTAACTTGAGTGTTTAAACACATTCATGTTATGTACACCAAACCAAAAAAAAGTTGCAAAATTATTAGCTAATATATATATACACACACATATCCTTTAATGAGAATTGAATAACTTCTTTCTGAGCAAACAGCCCAAGCTTTCCAGCTCAAACTAAAATCAAGATAGGTTGACGATTATCTTGACTAGGTATGGTAGTTACAAGTATTATATGTTAAGATGGCATTAGTGTTCAATAAAAGTCATACCACCAGCAAGCTCAAACCAGCAGAAAAAATTATCAAAAAAAAAAAATATGGCTGGCAAGAACCATACAGATTTATCTCCTTCAACTTGATGGTTTCAGCCAGTTCACATTGTTGCCTGAAGGCATTAGCTCTTTCGGCTATTGTTGCCTGCTTTGAAACAAAGAAGCAAAGGGATTCAGTTATTAACATATAGACCAGATTGCGAAAAGGGAGGGGGAGGGGGAGGCTGAGGAGGAAGCTTCTGATAATTTTGTTAGTTCACATTAATTATTTGTATTGCAATTCTTAGCAGAAATTTACAGGTAGGGTTCAATCTGACAAGAAAATAAATGTATAATAATTTTTTGAAGTAAATTTCTTTCTACAAATTAGTAGGCTCACTGAGAGCTTTAAATAACTTAAAAGCCTAACTCACCTTAACAGATTGCACAACTCTTACATAGTCTTTCAAGGGTTCTTCAAAGTTCATCAAGAGTTGATGGGCCTGCACAGAAATGAAAAGGCAGTTATAATGCATACTTTCACAGCAACCTATAACAATTATTATAAATTTTGAGCTTGTTTCCTCCTGGACATATCAACATAATAAATATATATAACTGTGCCTGACTACACAGTTGACGAATTGCTTTTCAAAAAATTTATTAAAAAATAAAAAAATAAAAAATAAAATAGAAGAAGTTTTTAAGTATAGCATACCTCTTTCTGCAGCTTCACCGATAATGTCTCAGATTTCACCCCAAGTTCAGAAAATGCCTTTCCAAGACCATTTCCTTCACAAGCACCGAGAAGCTTGGCTGCCTTCCCAAAATCTGCCAGAGATTGCCCTAACTCTGGAAATAAACAAAAGCAATTGCATATTCAACCTCATTTGTGTATATCAAAAGGCTATTAAAACCTTAAACAACAAAGTAAACAATGCACGGTTATATTAAGTTGAGCCTTCAAAACCATTATACCTCTGTGTCTCTTTACAAGACGATATGCATGCTTCTGAGCTTCAGCCAAGTGGTTTTCAAGCTCAAAAATATAATGTTTCAGCTTTTCATATTCAGGATTTGATTCTTCCACCGGCTTTTCCTTCCCAAGAACAACATCACTGACTTTGGATTGTACATCCTGCCAATCATTCAGATGAGTTATTGCTCAATCAAGTACTGCCCCAAATAGAGAGCATTATAGCTAGATTGACTAATACAGTTGATAGGCATCAAAGATATTCAGACAAGTTATTGCACGATCAAGTATTTCCCCAAATAAAGAGCATAATAGCTAAAGTGGCTGATCCATTCCATAGGCATCAAAGACATTCAGACAAGTTATTGCACAATCAAGAATTGCCCCAAATAAAGAGCATAATAGCTAGAGTAGCTGATTCAGTTCATAGGCATCAAGATTTCCAGACAATAACAAAGCTAAAATGTCTTGTTCTTTCATGAACTTAGTAACAGAAAATTTGAATTCTCAAGGGGACACACAAAAGAAATTGAATTCTAAAGAGCTGATAACTTAATTAAAAATAATAACAATAATAATAATAATAATAAGCATTTGTTTGTTTATGAATCTGTAATTTTGTTTTCAAAAGAATTTGATGTTTAAGTAAGGATATATGGTTAGTATTGAATTTTGAAAATGATATTTTGAATTAATTTAAAGTATATATGGTTGGTATTGAAAGACGAGGTTAATATTTGAATTTGAAATACATTCAAAAATGTGCACAGCTAAAAAATTTTTTTGGAATTCATAAAGAGACAAGCCCTCAAATTTTCCAAATATAAGATCTTAAATTAGCTAAAACGGTATAAGTTATACTCTAAAGATCCAAGCAGCCTAAGTTATACAAAGCAGCACCACATTGAAGACAGACCTACAATCTAAGAGCTCTCAAAGCTGCCTAAAAAGAAATTTTTTTAATAGAAGTCACCTACCTAGTACAGTACAATCATGGTACTATTTCCTCGTCATGAATGTACATGCAAGCCAAAAAAAAAAAACTATTTATAAACAATAATAGGCCAGTCATGCATTCTACAACAAATAATATGTGTTTTAGAAAACTAAAACAAAAATCACAATAACTAATAAATCACTATATTCTTCTTAAAAGCATAAACTTTTTCCAAGGTTTTTTTTATAGTGCTTAATATCATTTCTTCAGCATTGATTTTTCCATGGGTATAATGTAGAAAAAAAAAGTCACCTTGAAGATTTGCATCAAATCAGCCGGTTTCTTCTTGAAAATACCAGTCTCTTGGAACCTTAGTCTCTCCATAGTCTAAAGAATAGAAAATATATGAGTACTAACTGAAAATTTAAGATACACAATGCTTACTAGCAGACAAGAGGATGTTACATTATATGTTTACATAGATAAACTTCATGTACCATGCTATGAGGTCCTAGTTTTTCCTCTGCGTTTGCAGAAATATTTATCTCCTAATATTTGATAATATACAAAGTATGCCAACACAAATTACATATAATCTCCTAATAGACATAAGAGCGTGCATGAAGGCATCAAGCCCAATATTCTACAGCTGCAAATTCCAAAGATAGGAAAATCTCTAGATATATCACCTCTTCATCTGCCTGCAAAAAGGTTCTAAGATCCTCACTTTGCTGCAGCTCATGATGCGAAGCTATCCGATTGACAAACACATGCAATGCTTGACATCTCATCTCAATAAATTCAGCACTGAAACGAAATTTCTCTGCATTAGAGAGACTAAAGTTAGAAACTAAATCTTGATATGCTTTTAACACATGAAAGAAACACCTGCTCTCAAATCTCCAGAATACTTGAGCTGGCATGCACAAACTTAAAAGAAAAAGAGACATGTAATTCAGCTCCAAACTTGTATTATTAATATCAATGTTGTCAATATAAGTATTAGCTGCTTATTGCACAAACCCATTATATTCTGCAGCAAATAGGCAATTCTATAAAGGATGGACTCCGAAGAACTGAAAAAAATAAGGTTTTCTACAAAGATGACAACCAAAATTTAGGTGAATAAAGTGAAACTAACTTCTAGGGAGACAATGCTTCAAATGAGAACTCTGCTGGTTACAAGGCATGTTGATAGGATGCAAAGCCATAACAGAACAAATAAAGATATCACGAGAGCAAAGTAGCAAATCATGAAGAAACTCCATTATTGGAGAAGGAATCAGCATTACTAGTAACTGTCATGCTCAACCTCACTATCATTTGCTTTGCTTAAAAAACAGCAACTTAAGTTTGCACACCATCGCCATGGATCTCCAGGAAACCTTATCTAAAAAATAACAAACTCTAGCAAAGCTAACAAGCATTGCCATGCTTAATGTAGCAAGACAGTTGAAAGTCATTATTCAAGAATAATAATCCACAGTGTTCACAACTTATAAGTCACATCCAATGATCCTAAAATGGATTATAAGTTTCCATATGTCTCAATGAGCTGCATGAACCTTAGGAAAGGCCTTGTTATCAACTCAACCTCCTCCCACCTAAACCCACCATCCAAGAAAAAGCAACACCTTTATCATCCAAATAATGGGGACTTGGAAGTTGTTTCAACATAAAATTCCTTTTAGGCTTTTCAGACTATAGCTAGGATATAAAATCTCAGAATCTGGTTTAAAAAAGCAAAATAGCACATACTTCAGAGGCTTATTTTGTTGAACGATCAGGAATACAAAACAGCAGGATAAATAGTGTCATAGGTGGCCTAAGTACCAAGTCAATTTAGATTGCTCTATGTTAGCTGTATAATGAGGTAAGCAGACAAATAGGTATAGACCCAGCAAAGGAACTATAGTTACATCTTCATTCTCTTAGAAATTTATCTCATTGACAAAAAATAATGATATACCATTTTGAATCGTTACCTACAGCACTCTTCTCTGGAATAGGGGGAATGAAAACACCTTTGTACTTCTCAAAAAGGCGGTCACGTAACCACACAAAATCACTATAACGGCGAATTACAATCTTCTCAGGTCCTTGGTATTCAGGCAAATTTGTCTGCCAAAAACAGTAAGAATCATTAATCATGAGGCAGTAATTCCTGCTTCATATATGCATTACTATAACAACACAAGTCCAAAAAGCAAAGGGAACAAAGAGAACAGAAAAACTTGCGATAAAAACTGGCATTTAACAAAGATGTCAAAAATATAGTTTTTTCATCACAAATATCCTAATGTGGATACACCCTAATCTCACGTGATACAGGAGTTAGAAGGGATTGTGGTTTGCAGAATAGAAATAAAAAATCTCTAACCACATGTAGAAAACTATAACGAAAATCAAGATTCTTGGTCCGTTCAGGGAATATATCGATCCTGGCACAGCATAAGCAAAAGGTAGGTATATCCCACCACACATGAACATATCCAGTGCTTTTCACCGCTACAGGTGCAAAAGAATGTAAACTATTCATTCCCTTGTTGTGATAACATATCAAAGCTCAAACTTCAAACTTTGATCAACATATGCCAAATAGGCCTGCCAGTCGAACAAATTTGATCTAAGTGCGATTTGATAGTCCAGAATTGGTAAAACAAAATAAAACTCATCTATGGTGTTACTTATTTGAGCTCTCAATTAAAAATCAGAGAGATAAGAAGTCATACTATTCTTTTTTGAAAAACAAAAAGTATGTTGATAGTTGAGATTTACAAGATTCCATACTTCAAAAACACTTCAGCTTGAAACCCAAAACCAGTTATGAAGAAAGAAGAATATGGATGTATCTTGAATGTCTTTTGAACTAGTCGCCCAATGAGCAGCTATAAACATGATTTTATCCCACAGAACAATGGAACACTAAGAATATAACATTTCCTAAAAACCCAGTACAATCTTACACCATTTTGGACCACCCACAATTGTACATAGACATGGACATGGCCCTACAGTTGATTCACTATATGGAATTGGAATTGCTGTGTCAAATAATTTTTTATGGATTGAACTTATATCCTACTTCCTTCAGCTAAGTTTCCATCAAAATTAAGTCCACAAAGTCCATTGATACGACTGCGACACAATAACCATTAGACCAGTTTCAACCTTAAGCTTGATGATTGATTCGACAACTAAAACTAAAAGCTCGGTAGAAAACTCAAAATATAACCCTAAAATCAGGAAACAGCCCTATGATTCCAGTGACCACATCCACTTCAAAAGCTAAGCCTTCACTTTTCGTGATCATTTTGCAGCACTTAAACCCTAATTACATTTCCTCCTATTCAATTCCATTTCCTATAACGTAATAAACAAATTAAATAATAAATGGAAATGAAGCACAATGCGATCATTTCAAAGGCAACATCACAACACCTTGGTGATGACTCGATAGGAGATGTAAGCTTGAACGCCATTGCCTAATTTCACAGGATCCGTGACTGAAACCGATAGATACGGCTCCGACGATGGAGATCTAGGGCTCTGCGACGACCCTGAGCCACTTCTTTGCTGCTTCATTGTACCAAACCATCCAAAGAGAAACGAAACAAATTTAGTCATGACTGAAATAATCCGAGGCTCGCTTAGCAGGAAGGGAAAACTTGTAATTACCGTGGAAATCATGGTCCAATTTAGAACTGCCGAGTCGAAGAAGAAGATGAAGAAGAAAGGATATAGCACGGAAATGGATATTACTTCGTATCTTGAAAAAGTCGTCAAGCTGAAGACTTTTTGGTAGTGAAAGTTGCAGGGAGGGTTGCCTGGTGACTAAAATGTGCCGCGGTGCGCAGTGCGCTCAGCTCCGGTTGCCTTGGTTAACCTGGGAGTTAAGGCGCGAGAAAGACGTGCATAGGAGACTAGGAAGATACACCTGGGTATCGTCGACGACACGGAGCCCTTGGTTACAGTCACAGTTGTGGCACCTTGAATTCATACCTTTTGGTGAAGTAGCAACACCTGTACTTTAGATTGTAAGTTGTATGGAAGTTGTGGGTATATCAACATACGTGTAGTTCACCAATAATAGGAAGCCACATCAGCATTTCATCATGATCATATGAGAAGAAGCTTAGTTGCATCCGCCACATGTAACCAACGGCACGGATGACTGGGAACACTGGAATGCAGCGGATTGAACCCAAGCTCCTCTCGATCTCATATTGTGTCATTGTTAGTAACTTAGTAGATATGTTTTGTTTTTTTTTTCATCCAAAATATTGTATCTTCGATACAGTGCCGGTTTGCGCACAGGCCTCGAATTTTCTTAAGGCCCCCAAAAATTGTACGAAATATTTGTCTTCGTTTCATAAATCTGGGTAGTCTAATTATTATGTCACACTAAAATTTAATATTAACTAAAATACAAAACTTAACTTATTTATTATTTAAACATCCTAGTTTTTTAATTAGAAATTAAATGCAATTAAATGACCAACATTTCATTCAATGATTACTATATATATATATATATATATATATATACACACTTATTACGAACTTATCTTTTACTCTATTACATAAAACTTTCTCGTATTCTTTTTTAGAGGATAATCTTGTTTATTAACTCAACTAATTATTAAGGCAAGATTGATAATTTCACGACCTAAATTCTAAATAAAAACAAAATAATAATAAAAATTCTATTAAAGTTTGATTGATTACTTATGTTCTCTGGTAAGTTTTTTTAAGAATATTTATCTGATCCCTTAAATAAATTTTAAGAAAATATTTAACATTATATTTTTGCTAAACTAATATTTAGTTTCAAAAAACTAACACTTACTTCTAGATTTTTTAAGGGTAAGTATAAGTTTTTTGGAGAACAGTATTAATTTTTTAGGGTTAAATGTTAGTTTAGTAAAAATCTGGAATTAACTGTTTTCTCAAAATTTATCTAGAGGGTTAATAAAATTTTTTTTTTTCATGAATAATTGTACACTTAAAATGTACTCATATGACTTACATGTCATGAATGTCAAATAATTTATTATATTTTTATTTTTTTACACATTTAATAATATGTGACAAGTAGATTGTATGAATTGGTTGCATTTGTGTAGAATTGCTTTTTTTTAGTTGGGTTTTTGTATGAAATAAACTTTGACATTCCAAGTTTCCAATAGTTCTTTTTTGGATTTATATATAATTCCTGATAGTATGAGTTTAATTTTTTATTTATAATTAAAATATATGATCATATTTATTATTTTAAAATTTTTAACATATAATCTTTATTATAATTAATATAACAAAAAATTACATAATATTAAGTGAACAATTAATAACATAACAATTAATTGAAATGATTAATAACAAAGCAATTAATTGACGTACTTAATAACAAATAATTAATTTAACTAATTAATAACAAAAAAATTAATGTAGTTATTTAAATTGTATAATAAATTAAAGATAATAATAAAACAATACAAATTGATCAATATTTGAACTATAAATTACATATATATTAACAAAGATTGAGTTTGAGAAAACAAAATTAAGGCTTTTGTATCACACTATGTCCTTAAAATAGATTCACTCCTCATCAGGATACTTGAGTCTTTATAGTGTCTGTTTTTCTAGGATATAGCAGTTTTCAAGCTACCATCAAGCACCTAAATAGTTGCTTCTGACGAACTTTATCAAGTCGAAAACACTAAGACTTTCTTTTTAGTTTGAGAGAAGGAGGACAAGGGAGAACGTTTGTTGTGATTTTTTTCAAAGAACGAATAAGGCCTTATATAGGTGAGGGGGAGGGGAGTTCCGAATTGAGGCCATAATGCCAAACCCGTTACAAATTTGAGCCATTATGTGGTTTAAGCCCAATCATAATGCCAAATTAGTTACAAGATTGAGTCATTAATCCTAGTCATAATGTCAAAACAGTTATAAAATTGAGCCATTAATCATAGTCATAAAGCCCAAAAATGTTTATATTTTTAATTGGCTTCTTTAATGCATATTGAGCAACAATTTCTTATTCACTCGTTTATCATTTTGAGTATATGAATATACGATTTTGATGTTCTCAAAGAGGAGAATTCAAATCCACCAGGACATTCCACTAACACGAAGTGGTCTCACTCATATTTAAGCTCCAAAATTGCTTATTAAATTGTTTTATAATCACAATTTTTTAACAATCCTTCACATGAATGAAATTGACAAATACATAAAATGACGTAAAAGAAACAAAACCTTTTGACCTAATGATAGAGTTCAACAGTCGAAACGTATATAAGATAAGTAGGTGTCACATTTTGAACCTTCCCTCGTGAAAATATATTTATTTTATTGTTTGACCAGTAGACGTAATGTCCTTAAACTTACTTGCCATTTATGAAAACAATGACATACTTTACACAATACTCTTTCCTAACATTATTCAGCTCTCATTGTTATGATCATTTTAGCCATGAACATACACCTGGTTCTACAAGAGTTTCTGAAGAATTTAAGTCCTACACAATTCTCCTTAGAAGCAATCTCACTTCTTTCTCACATAGGTGATCTTTTAATCAAGAGTAACCCACACTACTCCACACATATTTTTAATGCATAAGAATCATTAAAAACATAGCTTATCCTTATTCCCTATGGACATCATTGTTTCATCATAGGAATGGATTGGAGAGTAACCCCTATAATGATCTAACTTAGTCTTTACAATTAGATTGTCCCTTTGAACCTAGATCTTGGGATTTCCAATTAACTAGGTTGGGTTCCATTATATCAACTATTTTTTTTCATGGGTTTTAGTCACATTCACTATAATAAATTTGACCTTTTACAGCGTTTGAAATACACTTTTATAGCGTTTTTCACAGGCGACGCCGTAAATAAGGTTACACAATTACAACGTTTTTTACAGCGTTTAATAAACGTCGTAAAAAAAAATTTCACAGCGTTTTTTAAACGCTGCAAACAAATGCCCTTTTACAGCGTTTTATAAACGCTGTAAATGACCATTTGGATTTTTATATTTACAGCATTTTAAAAACGTTATAATAAGATTTTTTGAAAAAAAAAAATACCAAACTGCTGCTATTGCTGCTTGCCTCCTACTGCTGCTACTGATGCTTGCCTGGTGCTGTTGCCTACTACTGCTACTACTGCTACTTGCCTGCTGCTGTTGCTTGCCTACTACTGGTGCTTGCCTGCTGCTGCTGCTACTGCTGCTGTTGCTTACCACTGCTACTGCTTGCTGTTGTTGCTTGCCTGCTGCTGCTTGCTAAGTCATGATACGAAATGATCTTTACAAGGACTAAGTCATGATACCAAATGATCTTTACAAGGACAATACGGAAAGGATATAAACATTGATAGTTTCGTGAACAACCTATTACAAACAAGGAAAATGCAGAAGTTACAAACAAGGAAAATTACAAAGAATTCAAGCCTAATGATTGTTTGTTAGGTTGTGGAGAGACTGTAGCTGCATCTCAATATTCTGGAGAACTAACTGTGGAAACACTATTGACCAAGTGCCAAAGAGGTGTTGCATTGCAGGATACTGGTTAGGATGAACCTGCCTGTATGCTACATGGAAAACCTAGGCAAATGATAAAATCACAAATTTATAAAAACCATGCGCCCAGCAAAGTAAGGTGCACAAATTAAAAACACAACTTATTCCATAATTCACTCACCTCAAGTAAACGTAAAGAAATTTTCCAAATTTCCATTATATTCCAACAACCAATCAAATAATTGAAGAAAAACTAGCGAACAAAGAATGAAATTCAAAGTGCTGAGATTGTGAAACCGTTAAATAGAAATACACAAAATCAATAACTTAAACAGAGCCTAATGAGATTCTCAAAACAAATACAATTTGAAGTTCAATTCTTTTAGCAAAAATGAAGTAGTCGAGAGAGTGCAAATAATACTAAAAGCAACGAACACTTGAAAAAACCTCGACAATCCCGGCACAAATTGTTTCAGCAATGCCTTTGTCATGCGCCCTCTACTCGCCAGCAGAATTTCAGTGGCGTAGAGAACTGGAAATAAAAAAGAAATTAAATTGATAGAATCACTAATTAAACATGATCAAGCTTCTTACTTTCAGTAGTAATCACCGTTTTCTAATTTGAAATTGATGAAATGCTAATTTTAATTGGGGAATTTGACAAGCGAGTGGTGATAGATATTGTCTTGAAACTAATATACAACAGAGCTGCATTACCTTCAAGTCATAAGAATGGTGAGCATTTCTTCAAGTTTCCATGTTATTCTATTCCCTTTTGCTCCTCATTTAATTTTTCCATGTATGGTGTTAATTTTGCCCAAAATTGGTAAGAACCATAACACTAGATATCCGTGGTGGGAGCCTCTTCATCATCTTTGGGTGGCTACAGAAAGTAGAATTAATGTAAAGCATGGAATAGGAGGAATTATTGAGCCAAAATTAATAAATGAAGACAATCAATTATTCATTAATATGAAAATATATAATTAATTAAGTACCTTGCCTTCCGCATGAACATTCTCTTTTTCATCCAACGAAAATCTTGTTGCTACCTTTCGACGTCCTCCAATAATTAATCCTCCATCCTTTAAAGATGGAAATATGAAGTGATAATCAACAGGTAGAAGTTTTTGTTTGTGTGAATAAGAACTCATTCTCATGAATACCTTATTTGCAACGATTCGACAAAATCACCTTCTCTTTTACCTGTGAGCTTTGTTAGTATATCAAAGGAAACTCTCTCAGCACTGAATAGCCATAGCTTACTTTTTGTTTTCAACCCGATTTGGCTAGCTAAGTCATAGAGACAAAGAGGCACAAAGAAGGAATAATAGGGTAGGTGTAACTGTGAACAAGAGAGAATGTTTAAGAGAGTATAGGAACGACCCCTTTAGCATTTTTCTTAATTTCACATCTTTCTTAATCACAGCGTATATAAAACGCTATACATTTGCTATTTCAATTCACTCACAGCGTTGAATGTTGTAACCGTGACTGAAGTGCTGAACTTCTGATATTTTACAACGTTTCTTTAAAAAAAGCTGTAAATGAGTGCTGTAAAAGATCACTTTTACTGTAGTGATTCCCGTCGATGATTTATCAAACAACTCTTTATTTAACCCTTTGATTGATGGATCTATGGTATAATCATTTGACTTCACATAGACATTAGAGATAGCTTCAATTGAGAGAAGTTGTCTAATGGTATTATGTTTACAGTGTATATGTTTAGATTTACTATTATACATGCTGTTCTAGCCCTTCCAATTGTAGATTGACTATCACAATGTATGCATATTACTGGCACAAGTTTAAGTCTCTTTGGAATATCTTTTAAGAATTAGCGTAGTCATTCTGCCTCTTCACTACATTTATCTAATGCAATGAACTCATATGTTATTATGGATCTAGCTATAACAGTATGTTTAAAGGATTTCCATGATATTACTGTGTCTGCTAGTGCAAACATATATCCACCAGTAGAATTTGAGTCTTTTATATCAGATATCCAGTTTCGATCTCCTTTTAGACTAGCAGGATATCTGGTATAATGCAGCCTATAACTATGAGTAAATCATAAGCACCTCAGTATCCTTATAACTACTTTCCAATTGTCAGCTCCAAGATTACTCATATATCTACTCAGTTTACTAATTGTGTAGGGTATGTCTGGTCTTGTACAACTCATTAAGCATATCAAACTTTCAATAACTTTAGAGTACTCTACCTGATAAACACTCTCACCTTTATTCTTGGATAGATGTAAACTTACATTCAACAATGTTTTAGCCATGCCAGAACTACCTTTGCTGAATTTCTCAAGAATATTGTCCACATACTATGATTAGTCTAGAACGAGTCTATTTGTTGATCTTGAGATTTTAATTTCCAAAATACATCGACAAGTCTTATATCTTTCATGTCAAATCTACAATTCAACATATCTTTGGTAGATTTGATCATTCTATCATTGCTACCAACAATAAGCATGTCATTAACATAAAAACATAAAATGACGTAGTCATTCTTTATATTTTTGACATAGACATATTTATCACATTCATTGATTTTGAAACAATTTTCCATCATGGCATTATCAAATTTCTTATGTCATCTTTTTGGTGCTTGTTTCAAGCCATACAAAGACTTTAATAATTTATAGACTTTCTTTTCTTGCCCCGAGGTAGAAAAACCCTCAGGTTGTTCCACGTAGATTTCTTTACCTAAATCTCCATTTAGAAATGTTGTTTTTACATCTATTGATATACTTCAAGATTACACAAGGTAGCAATTGTAAGTATCATCTTAATAGAGTTTATTCTCGTCACAAGAGTATATGTGTCAAAATAATTTAGGCCTTCTTGTTGTTTGTAACCTTTAATTACAAGTTTGACTTTATACTTATTAATTGACCCATCTACTTTTATTTTCCTTTTGAAAATCCATTTGTAGCCTAGGGTTTAAAACCCAAAGGAAGATCCATTAATTCCCATGTATGGTTTAACATGATAGAATCAATTTCACTATTTATGGCTTCTTTCCCACAAAGGTGCTTCTGAAGAGCTCATAGCTTCTCTATAGTTTTGAGGTTCACCTTCTAATACATAAGTTAGAAAATCTGGACCAAAAGATTTTTCTATCCTTGCTCTTTTGCTACGTCTAGGTTCAATCTCTTGTTCTTGTTCTTGCTTTTGTTCTTATTCTTGGTCCTGACTATTTTCAATCATAGTCTCATAGGATTGTTTAGACAAGCTCAACCTTTTTTTGAACTTACATAGAAATACATCTTCAAAGAATAATGAATTTCTTGATTCTGTTGTTGTATTTTTATATATGTCTGGGATTTTAGACTCATGTATAAGAAACTAATGTGCATTACTATTACGTGCATAGGCAACGAAGAAGAATCTACTGTTTTCGGACCTACTTTCACCTTCTTAAGTGTACGTACAACCACTTTGGTAGACACCCACACATTCGTAGTTATTTATAGGAAGACATCCTTCCATTCCATAACTCATATGGCGTCCTATTTTCATTCTTAAGGTGTACCTTATTTAAAAGGTAATTAGTTGACAAAATAGTTGCACACCACATGTTGTGAGGCAACCCAAAACTAATCAATATTCCATTCATCATTTCTTTCAAGGTACGATTTTTTGGCTCAACAATTCTATTTGACTAAGGTGAATAAAGTGCAGTGACTTCATGAATAATTCTATGTTGTGCATAGAATTCACCACACGATAATTTATATTCACCACCCTAGTCACTTCTCAACACCCTAATCTTTTTATTGAGTTTATTTTCAACTTTACTCTTATAGAGAACAAATTTCTTTATAGCTTCATCCTTGCTTTTTAACAAATAAACATAATAATATTTCATACTATTATTGAAAAAAATAATAAAATACTTATTCTTACCTCTTGTTTGCACAAACTTGAAGTTGCATACATCACTATTTATTAAATATACATCACTATTTATTAAATCAATGGATTCAATGTTCTTTTCAATTCTTTGGAAAGATGACATTATCAATTTTGTTGTAACACATATCTCACACTTATGTTTGAATCAATATAGAAAGTGCGTATATTATTCAAATTAATTAATTTACGCAAAGTATCATAATTAGTGTGTCTTAATCTATCATGCTACAAATTGAAAAACTCAATTAAGCAAGCATAAACATTATTAACTTTATTAATAATTGCCTTAGGCTTTAAAGTCATAAAATTAAACTTAAAAAGTTCATTACATTCGTAACCCCTTCCCACAAACATTCCATTTTGGGTAGAACAACCTTGTCTGACTCAAATACTATGTGCAATCCATGCTTGCACAGTAGTAAATCGGACACGAAGTTCTTACTAACTCCTAACATGAATAGGACATTATTTAATGTCAGCTCTTTCCTAGATATTATCTTCAAGATCACCTTGCCTTATCCTTTAGTTGTAAAAGTTGTAGATTTTTCCATGAACAAATTTTCACTAATCTCAATTGGTTCGAAGGTAGTGAACAATCTTTTTTCTGAGCACACATATTGTTGACACTGATGTCGCCCCGCTATTCTCATAAGTTTGACCCAACCAGATTCACCTCAGAAACTACCGCACATAGATCAATTTCAAACACATTTTAAGTGATGTCGTCTACTGCATTTGCTTTATTTGTTCTCTTCTTCTTAGAAAGTCTACATTGCATTGTCTTGTGACCCATCTTGTCACAATGTAAGCATTTGCCTTGGAATTCTGCTTCTTGAAAATTCCTCCTTTAGGACCCAACTTGGTCCCTTACCCTAACTTACTTTTCTTGGACTTAGAGCTTTGGCCATATTCCATAACATTCGCCCTAGTCATGTGTGATCTTACTCTTTCCTTTCAAAACTTTAGTTGTCTTCTTTAATTCAAAGTTTAACAATCAATTGTTTAATATTCATCTTCAATTCACTTATGCTTAAGCCAATTCTTGAAATCCTTCTATCCATTGGGTAGCTTTCCAATAACATATGCTACTTGAAAGTTTTCACTCATAGTCATCCCTTTGGCATGAATATCATGAAGAATCACTTGAATCTCATGAAGAATCACTTGAATCTCTTGGACTTAATTGATCACAGTTTTGGAGTCCATCATCTTATAATCTAAGAAGTGGCTCATAATAAATTTCTAGAGATTCCCATAAATCTTTGAATTTTTTCTTTTCACTATAAACATTGTACAGAGAATCAACTAAGCAATTTATCACATAGTTTTGGCACAAGTATTTAGAGTGCCTCCAAGCATCAGTCGCACTGATTTCCCGGATATCTTGCTCATTTTCATACACTTTAGGAGCTTCCTTAGTCAAGAACCTTGTAAAGTTCAAATTGATCAAGAAGAACATTTTTTGCTACCACCTCTTGAGATTCACTCTTGTGAAATCTCAGGTTTCACCCTATGGTTCATTAGAACTGTACTGGGATTGGTGTTTTAGTCACAGAGGTAGGTATTGTCTCTTGACTAGTTGTCATTTGTGAAATAACCAACTTCTAGTTAATAATAATATAATCCAATTTAAGATTGTTGAAATTAATATAACAATTAATTACAAAATATTATTTGAACAAATTAATAATTGAATAATTAATTGAAATGATTAATAATAAAATAATTAATAACAAACAATTAATATAGTTATTTAAATAGCATAATAATTGAACTATAATAATATAACAATACAAATTGATCAGTATTTGAACTATAAAATGCTAATATGAAACAATAACAAATATATTAACAAAGACTGAGTTTGAGAAAACAAAACCGAGACTTATGTATTATAGGATATCTTTAAAATAAATTTGCTCATCACCGG
>JANLJB010001898.1:14787-33259 GCA_026212285.1 Bursera cuneata | reverse complement strand
ATGGAAATTTGTCTTTTTTTGGATTATTAATATGCTATACAAGAGTGTAGAAATGAACCATATTAATCTTTGAAAAATTTATTTCAAACCTTGCTATTCTATGGATATTTTTTCCTCAATGAAAATATATGTGATACTAATACATTGTGATTTTTGTGGTAAATGGAAATTTTATTGATAAGGCCTTTTTAATTGTAGCCAATATCTTATTACAAAAGTTGTCAGAGAGAAGTGCTTACTTATTGGTTGTTTTTCTTTTTGTTAATCTTTTTCAGGCTTTGGGCCCATTGTCTTGCATTATATGTCATATCCTGCTCAGCTTGTTTTCTCCTTTACTTTGTAAGAATGTAGAACCTGTATATATTCTCTCTTCTTGTAAATTTACATTTTGCATGAATGGTTTTCCTAACAAGTACCTTCCTTTCAGAATACGTTTCAATTATTTCGTGACCATTTATTAATGGTTTTTCTAACATACACCTTCCTTTTAATATATGTTTCGATCATTTTATAACTGTTGCCACTTTCCCCTAGGAGTACAAAAGCCTCAGTAAAATGAGGCTAGCATACATTACCAGACCTACTCCCAATCTAAGTCACTTTACAATTCTTGTGCGTGCTATTCCATGGTCCCCAGAAGCAACATACAGTGATACAGTGAAGGAATTCTTTACGAATTATTATGCATCAAGCTACTTGTCGCATCAGATGGTGCATCACTCTGGTACAGTTCAGAAACTGATGGTGCGTATCTGCACTGAGTGGTTTCTGATGGTGAAATATTTATGATTTTTCTTAAAAAAAATTTAATGTAGGAAAATACCTGATATCAGACTTTTCTATATGAATAATAACAGAATTTGGTGGATAAAGGAATTACTTATATTGTTGTAGTTGTTCCTAGAAATTAGAGAAGTGAATTAGTCCAAGGTGTTTTAGGCATGTTACGGTTTTTTATCTCTTCAGTATGTTTTCTTTTCCAGAATGATGCAGAGAAGATGTGCAGGGTATTTAAGAACGTCTCCATTGAGCAGAACCTTAATCTGCGTTCAATGCCATGTTATATTTGTGGTAAAGCTCCGAATTCTTTTAAAATGCTTTCTGATGAAACAGATACTGATAAGAGGGACATGGGATTGGACGTTCTGGATTTAGCTACAGAGAAGGTAAAAAATCTTGGCATAACAAGTTAATTAATGGTGTTTTGGCGTCCATGGTTGTAGCTACTGAAATTTGTAGAATAAAGTAAAAATATGGAATATGTGATAACTGCCATTTGATTTATTTTGGGTGTCAATATGTCAGGATGGTTACATAAATTTTAGATTGTGTTTAGTTTGAGCTGTTGCTGTAGCCAGATACCTATATCTAATGAAAGGATAGTGAGAATTGTGATCTTGCAGGTTATACTGTTTGAAAATTTGGTTTTTAATGCTTGAACGCATCTTTACAGCTATTATCTTCTTCTGAATTTTATTTATTTATTTTTTTCTGGCTGATGCTTTGCTTAAATTCTCTGTGAAATTATGTCTGAAAAGTCAATATCAGTTGCTATCTAAAGACTTTTGTTAAAAGGGAAACATTATGGCATAACTTATTTTTCTCTTTTCATACAGGAGTATGCAACTGCTTTTGTTTTTTTCAAGACTCGCTATGATGCCATTATTGCTGCCGATGTTCTTCATTTAGCAAATCCCATGTTATGGGTGACAGAAATGGCTCCTGAACCACGTGATGTTTTTTGGTCAAACCTTTGTATACCGTATAGACAACTTTGGATTCGCAAAATAGCAACAATTCTGGCTGCTATTGTGTTCATGTTTTTCTTTCTTATTCCTGTGACATTTGTACAAGGCTTGACACAACTTAACCATTTGTCGCATGCATTTCCATTTCTGAGGGGAATTTTTAAAAAGTAAGTAAATTTCTGAAACAATGATTGCACAAGTGTTATCTATTTTTTGTCTGCTGTTCTTTGCATGTATTCTGGATATGTCTCATCTGTTAGTGTTGCACATGGTTAAGAAATGTTGAAAGTTTACATGCTGCAACTGACAAAATTGACATGGAATTTCAGTGCAAGTTCGTGTATTATATATCGCACATGTATAGGGAAATAAAACTTTTTAAGAAGAGCCTATGCTAATATGTGACTCCATGTGTTGGGTGTTTGCAATATGCGATTGTGACATGATGTTAGTTTCAATTCTGGATAGAAGGCTAAATGCAATGTGGTCGGGAGATGTGAAGCTTGGGAGCCTTGTGATTTAAGTTTAGTGGAATTCTTGAGCTCATTCGAGTCCATGCACCGTATTTGCTATTTGGGTATTATTGTTTGGTTTTGTTAATTTTAGCTAGGTCCAGGTTCATGTCTAGTCTTGCTTAGTATAATAAATGTCTTTTTACTTGTTTTTTTCCTTAATTATGAATTTGTTCTGAACATATTTTCAGATGTCATAGAAAGTTTTCAGGATCATTTTAACTAGTATTACTTTGGTGCCAATGCTTGCACTGTTACCTTTTAGACTCTCAGGCTCTTATTTATTTATTTATTTTGTTTCTTTCCTCGTTATATCTAACAATAATCATTGAAGTAAACCAGTATCCAATATGTTTACAGACATTATACTAATTGAAATGTGGAAGCCTTGTTGGAAATCACCCATTTGATCTGCATGCTTTCTCCTTTCTTTCCATCTTAATTCTTTTTAGAGAAAACATCAAAAGAAGGAAAAATATTTTAGAATGGTTGAGAGAGTCTGATTTAAGATGCCAAGCTTATGAACTTACCATTTTCTTATATGCAGGAAATTTGTAAACCAGGTGGTAACTGGTTACCTGCCAAGTGTCATTTTGATCATATTTCTCTATATTGTTCCACCAACAATGATGCTGTTCTCAACCATTGAGGGCTCTGTCTCTCATAGTGGGAGGAAGAAGAGTACTTGTGTCAAAGTTCTGTACTTCACGATTTGGAATGTTTTCTTTGTCAATGTTTTATCAGGGTCTATAATTGGACAATTGACTGTTTTTTCAAGTGTTAAAGACATACCCAAACAACTTGCTGAAGCTGTGCCGATCCAGGTGATGTTTCATAATTCTTGAATGGAATTATGTAACAAATTCTAATTATGCTACAGTATTGCTAATTCTTTAGTGTGCTTACTATATGTTTCTGTTATGTCTGATTAGATCATGCTCAAATGAAATGACTTAGGCACTTTATTACTTGGACTGTAAATCAAATCTTAACAATTGTTATCCTTAATTGCTTAAAAGTGTGGATATCTCTTAATTGATCGCTGTAATGTGGCTTAATGATGACATCAAGAGTTTCTTTTTGAGCTCACTCTTAATTATGAATTATCATAAAACAGAAAAGTTCTATAGTTCCTTTATAACTCTGGTGTATTGAATTTCTACAGGCTAGCTTCTTCATGACTTATGTTTTAACGTCAGGTTGGACGAGTTTGTCTGTTGAAATCATGCAACCTTTTCCTCTTCTATTGCACATTATGAAAAAGTTTGTCCTCAGAATCAAAGATGATCCAAGAAATTATAATATATCCTTCCCGTATCATACAGAAGCTCCGAGACTTCTTCTGTTTGGACTCCTTGGCTTCATCTGTTCAATTCTGGCACCCTTGATATTACCCTTTTTGCTGATATACTTTTTACTCGCTTACCTTGTATATCGAAACCAGGTGTGTATATGTCGTCAAGGTTATTGCTTCTGCTTCAGCTTTTATATATTTTTAATTCTTTTGTGTGTATAGAAAGAACCTGCTAATAGAGATTTAATAAATTTTGGTCCATCATCATAGTGTAAAATGCATTTACCCTTGTTTGAGTTATGCATTTTTAGCACTAGGAGAAGGGCTGACTGGTTTTTCTGCCTGGGTTCAGACGACATACTGAAATTGTTTGAGGCATCTGTTTAAAAAAATGATTTTGTTTTGTTGAGCAAGTAGCCTTTGAGAGTTTTATGTAGATCATAGTCATTTGGTCTTTGCATCTATTGCTTGCTTTGTTTATTTCTTCATTAAGTTGACACATCTGAGTACTTTTTTTTTTTTTTTTGGGCATCTGTTTAGTATTTTGTAAACAAGTTTGCAGAATACAGACAACAGTTTTAGTGCCTATTCACTGATTACTTTCTTCAGGACTATCTTTGATGGCTGATGTGACCACATCACATAGAGATTTATTGCTTGCCAGTACATTCACAGTTAAATTAGATAATCAAGTTAAACTGCTTAATTTGGTTATGACAATTGTTAGCTTTTTTTTCTTTCTCTTTTCATTTTTTTTTTTTATGTAAACAATAGTTAGACAGGAGGTCAGATGATTAATCTCCATTTCATTTAGAAAACAAAACAATCATAGAGGAATAGAGAGAAGGCTAAGTAAGAACCTTTGCAGGCTCAAGGATCCCGTGATTTTGGATACTGCATATTTATTATGGGTCATGATAAACATCTTACTACCATAAGGAGAAAATACAGTGCTGATATGTCGTATGTCACTTGAAAATTTCCCTCAAGCTGTAAATACAAGTCCCCATTTTTTATCGACTTGGCTTATTATAGCCATTAAGATGTATTGGCCATTGATTAAAATATCTAGTTAATTGACATTCTTTTGGAGAATTTATAGTGCTAATCTTAGTCTAATATATATGTTTTCATGTATGAAATAAGAATTAACTCCCATATGCCAAGTATGTTCATCTGATACCAAATTGTTGATAATATGAATTGCCACTTGATACTAAAGTGATGCTTCTTGTTTTCTTCTTTTAAACTTGTGGGTGAACCCATGAAAAGCCCTCCATTAATTTATGATATTTTTAATAAGTCAAGGATGGTAGTTTCACAATATATGGTAAAGCATAAATGTGTAATTGTGCTGAACATGACGGACAAGCTTATTGAAAAGTATCTATGCACATGTAGTGAAGGTTGCTTGTTGGAAATAGATTTGAAGGTGAAGCAGTCCATTTAGTTTTATGTCCGTTTCTCTGGTTACGGAGTAAAAAGTAGAGACTGCTTGGAACAATTGATGGGTTGCTCATTCATTGTTATCATCCCGTTTTCTTTATGTGATTTTTTCGCTAAAATGTTCTTTTCGTCAATCTTAAAAATATCTTTCAGATTATCAATGTGTATACAACAAATTATGAAAGTGGGGGGCAATACTGGCCTATTGCTCACAAATCAACGATCTTTGCATTGGTTTTGACCCAAATCATAGCTCTTGGGGTCTTTGGGATTAAACGGTCAACAGTTGCATCAGGTTTCACTATTCCACTGATTATTGGCACTCTTCTATTTAATGAGTATTGTGGGAGGCGATTTTCTCCAACTTTTAAGAAGTCTGCCGCACAGGTATACATCAGAAATATTTCTCTCCTCCTCTTTGCATTTTTGCATTTGAATGTGTATGTTGAGTTTGTGATGAGTTAATTTTTCGTAGGTTTTTATGGAGATGGACAGACAAGATGAGCACTGTGGGAGGATGGAAGAGATTTATCAAAAGTTGAAGTCTGCCTATTGCCAGTTCAGGTTAACTTCTCGTCATGACTTGCCTATAGCTATGCATACTCATGAGGACAATGAAAACATTCCGGATTCGGAGGTGATACAGCCAGGTTTGATTCAGCCACATGATCCGCCAGGTTTGACTCAGCCACATGATACGCCAGGTTTGATTCAGCCACGTGATCAAGCCCAAATTTTGGCTACTCGTATCTAGAATAAAAAAATTAATCATCTTGCTTTCTATGCCTTTTACTTTTCAGGGAACTAAATATCCAAGTAAAACGATCTTGGGTTGTTCATTACTATTTGGATAGAGGACCTAATGGCAATTGAACCTAGGCCGTTATTTTGAAACATCTTGATGCTAGTGGTCCTTGCTTGTGCAAAGTGCTTCGAAGAACTACTCTGGTTGAAGTAGCACCATGACCTTTGGCGGCAAAATTCAATGACCGACATTCAAGTTAGGCTCTTCAATTTATTGTAATGCCTATTGTTATACCCAGATTACCTCTGTTGATAAGCGAGGAAATGGAAGGAGGGATAGCCTTATTGATTAGGGAGTCTGTTGTACACTGTGCGAACCATGAAAAAGAGTAAATAGAAAAGTTTCTTTTATTCCAATTTCTTGAGTTTTAAATAGAAGTAGAACCAAAAAAAAAAAACTCTAGTTTTGATTTTGAAGAAAGCTCTAGAGATCCCGTTAGGAGTTTTAACGTGTAAAGTGGAGACCTAATAGATTTGGCACCACAAGTTCATATAAAGTTTGTTATAATTTTGTAGAAACAAACTTGTGTTGTCAAATAAACCAAACTTGTAATTCTCATTGGTGAAAGGTTTTCTACGAGGAGTCGGTTCATATGATACTTGTCGAACCATTAGAGCTATCATTCCTATTAAAACAATTCGTATTAGTAAAGATACTCTCAAATCTTTGATGGTGTTTGATATTGACATTCTGAAATATTTTATTACATTTGATATCAAACATTTTCAAATATTTTATGACATTCAATATAATACGCACATGGTTATTATGAAAATTGGTATACAATCCCTCTTTTATAATGATACTTCTACGACACGAATCCATGACCTTCTTGACTCTGATATCACTTGTCGGATTGTGAGAACTGTTATTTTTACCAAAACTAATTGGTGTTAGTAGATAAACTCTCAGGTCTTTTGTGACATTTAATATCACACGTGTAAGCCTGTTCTAAGAGCAGTAAAGGGAGCAACATTGTGGAAATTTTAGCAAAATGCCCATCAACAGTTAACAATTTTGCAATGCCACGGTGGTAGTTAGAAATTCTGGAATTAAGTGCCAAATGTCTTTTTATCTGATAAGCTTCTTTAAATAGATTGGACAATTCAGTCTGATTCTTATGGTTAGGAATGCTGCCTCAGCCCATAATATAACATATAAGCAAAAACTTCACAGGTCATAGGTCAACTATTCAGACACTGAAGAGGTCATCTGGTTAATTAGGCATCTTGATTTGAGATGGAATTCACTCCACTGCCTTCATCATTTTCTTCCACTGAACTTCTCCACAACCACAAAAGTTGCATCAAACCACCATTTGCAACATGCAAAAGAAATATCCTTGCTCGTAGTGAAAAATACGCAGACATACACTTGACCAGAACAAAGAAGCAACCGAGGCTCAAAAGGTGCCTCTGCAAAACATTTCCCTGTTGAGCACAAAACAAGATCACAAAAACTTGACGCATATATGATACACACATGTAAATATGCTTCCATAAACAAAAGGATTCACAGTTGATTGTACCTCTGATCTGCTAGACAATTCATGTAAAATGTCCCTCAATAAGTCAGTCATCAAGCAGCCAATCAGAAGACCAAAGGTAATCACCAATTCTTGGTTTGAATAAATGGAAAATACAGCATCTGATATAAATCTAAAAATGATAAATGCAGTAATTGACCACTTCAATGCCTTGTGTCGGAGGAAAACAAGTCTCTCCAGCATTATAACCCCTGCTTTCTTCCATGGAAAATCTTTCACCGATTCAGGAACTACTTCCCACAACCTCTCCCTAACCATACCCAATTCTACACTCACCTTATTTGAATCACCCATCCGGGCCATTATTACTTTTCTGGGACATTTGGGATAGATTTCGTGACGGACGCGCCACAGCGAGAACTTCTGGGGTTTACAGGGTTGATGCTTACAAAGTTTTATCTTCACCCAGAAAAAAAAAAAAAATTAGTTTCAAGATTTTGTCAATTAAGCATCCCTACTATATCCTTTTTCAAGAGTATGCAATAGATACAGCTTAATCAAACTTTGAAAAGGATTGAAAAAAATAGTAAAACTAAAGCCGGATGAAAGTAGGTTATTTTCAAATTAACTTATAACACCTTTACAAACAACAATGTATTGGTTTAAGCTTGGCTGCTATTTGAAATTCTTCGGGATATCAATATTTTCAAGAAGTAGACGATAACCATTTGCCAACTACCTCACCTTAACATTCTAACATAATGAGAGCAAGAAAGCGCACCTGAAAATTCGGAGTCGAATACCAGCTAGTAGACGCTGGAAGCGCCATTGATGGTGTCACCTAAGCTTTCTTCTCTAGGGTTTATCAGGAAGATGGGGATGTAAATGGGTCCTTGACCAGGCCTAACCCAAAATAAAATATCTGGGCTAACTAGAAAGAGCATAATCTTGATGCCCAAATTTTCTTCATAAAGCAACCCACTAAATTTCTGGGCTTGCATTTATAATGAGTCCATTTGTGTCATTACCGCCTTGTGGATACTAAGATGAAAGAATTACAAAAATAAACTTAATCTAACATTTGAAAATTGACTCATTTTTTAATAACTTAGGTATCATGATCTTGGATTTCAACACTATCATGTATAAATTTTTTTTAAAATTGGTCAAATTTTAACGAGGTCGTTTAACTTGAGTCAAAATTATAAAATACTCTTTTAAGATGATAAGATCTCAATCTTGTTTTAAATTGGAATAATTACGATTACATGCATAGTAATATTGTACATAAGCACATGGATTCTTTATTTCGTAGAAGATAGTTCATATATTAAAATGATCTAAACTATTGTGTACAATAAAGAGAATTACAAACTTGGATGAAGATGTTAAAAATGTATTTATACGTTTGATTTTATTTTATTAGAAGATTAGAGATTACGCTATTTGATCTTGCTCAAAATTAACTTCAATTAAGCGGTTATTATAGTAAAACTTTAAGTATTGATCCACAGATAAGCAAAATAAATCAACAAAAAGGTTAAAAATAAAACATCAACAAGAATGATTGGGAATTAAAGATAACAATTTAAAAAAAAAGAGTAAATTATGATGAATGTAACAGGACTTCGACATTCACTTAATTATTTTATTTTATTGTTACCAACTTGATTCTTATTTATTACTCAATTGATTATTTCATTTCCCAAACAAACAATTGGTAGATGTGGAGTTTAAGATCAAAGATGAAAATTATGGTTTTTGCTTTAAGAAAAATCTTTTCATGCCCCTGGTGTAAAAACCAATTATTAACTGGCCTATGTTGAAAAACTTCAAGTGGCATGAGGCTTAAGTCTTATAGGATTAGTTGAGGTGCGCATGCATAGGCTAACTCAGACATCCACGTTTCAATATATATATATATATATATATATATATATATATATATTCATGGAAGTACGATGATAATCTATTCTNGTTTCAATATATATATATATATATATATATATATATATATATATATATTCATGGAAGTACGATGATAATCTATTCTTATAAGTTATCCAAAATCGATAATATATCAATATGACAATATTATAGTAAAAGATGAATTCATAAAATAATTACTTATAATAACGATTATAATTTAAGAAGTTCAAAATAAAAAAAAGCATAACTCAGTTTATATGAAACGAAGATAATAACCTCTAGATTATCACAAAAATAATGATGAAGAAAAAGTTTTCTCAAAAACAAAATTATAACTTTAAAACACTTTCATAAGAATCAAAGAAGGAAAACTTAAAAATTATACAATTAAGCTCCTCTCTAGCCTTACTATCGAATCTCCAATGGCGCACACTTGGGCCCACTGGCTGGTCCAAGCCCTCTCCCGTCTTTTGACTGGCCTGTTGCCCTCAAGCTCATTCAGCCTCATCGGTAGGCCAGGGTCCATCCATCATCACTGGGCATACCCCCTCAACGTATCGTCCTCTTTAGCTCGCCCTCCACTGGGCTAAGGCCTCAAAGATTTGCTCCCACTGGACGCGTCCCCCACGATTCGAACCTGAGACACCTTAAAGGTAATCTCAGTTGAACATAAGTACCACTTGAGATGAGCCTGAGGTCAACAGGCCAGTCAAAAGGCGGGAGAGGGCCTGGACCAACCAGTGGGCCCAAGTGTGTGCCACTGGAGATTCCACACCACTCTAACTTTAGCCTAACTTACAAACTATTCTCACAAATTCTAGAGAGAAAGAATAAGAGAAGATTGTAAGATAACTATTGATTATTTGATGTCTTCCAACAATGAACCAAAGGTTGCCTTTTGTAGGAAAATGAGTGGAAACTATTCAAGTGTTAACATCTTTCCCAAAATTCAGCCACCAACCATTCCACCGATTTATAGCGTGTATTTGCCTATAAGATCCACTGAATTCAGTTGCGTTGTCAACATGAAAGTTGTAGGTATTTGACTTATCTTTCCGTAGTAACTAGATTCAGGTCATTTGGATTTGTATTTTCTAAGATATTGTCCAAATAGTGGAGGTATGTCAGCTTGATCTTCAAGAATTCGGTCTGTTTATGTTGCAGCTCACTTTTGGCCCATTAAACATTGGATTTGGGCTTATAGACATTCTTCAAATTTGTGAAAGATTGTGTTAAGATTCTATAGGTTTAAAAATTGCATCAATTAGACTACCAGATTAAAATTTATGTTTATTTTACTTGACTTGCATTAAAATAATCAGAAATAAAAATTGATGACAAATATTTTTTTTAAAGTTCAATACTATAGAAATGCTTAATTTGATAATATTTTAAGTGTAAAAACTGATGATTTAGATTATTAATAAATGTACATTTTTTAAGTACTTATCACTCTTTCTTGGTCAAATGTGACAGAGCTTAGAGATTTTATATGTGCTAAGTTTTTAATTATTTTCTAAAATTATTAGGGGTATTGTTGATAGTAAAGTTAATGTATGGAAAGAGACCAATAAGCCAAATGAATGACAGTAATTACAAAATAATTAACTAAACAATTTAAATTATACTAAAACTTATCCCAATTTTGACAACTAAGTGAATGAAAGATCATAGACGATGCAAATCTTATTTTCAAGAGATTGCCAGGTCTAAAAGTAGGACAAAAGTGAGAGAATTTTCCACGTTAGTGAGTGTCATTATCATCATATAAACAAAGAATCGGGCAGTCCTATAATTTAGTAAGGTGAATAATATAATACTAAGAGAGAAATTGTTATAAAATGAAACAGAATGACAGAAGTCGTCGTTTGGTTGTTGTCATGGCTGGGGCGGCTGAGGCTCCCCTGGCAGAGGCCTCAATTGCGGATGCTTTTGGTGTTTTATTATCGTCATGGTGTTGAAGGGGAATGTGCCTAATGAAGTCAAGCTTTTAAAATCTTGGTTTTTAGCTCAAAGCCTTTTCTGTTCTGCACCTTCTTTGTGAGGGATATTCCTTCTCACTTTCCACACAAACAAATCAGTTAGTTATATGGTCGTCGTTTATGATAATAATTTTTATTTGTATATATTTAATAAGCTGTTTTGAGTGTCTGCATATCTATCAGTTTCGTACGCAAAAACTTGGTGTCGACATTGCCTTGGTAGCATTATCTCTTCATTTTTGTTTATAAGAATAAGAAACGACAGTATTCAGGAATATATTTGCTCATTCGCCTAGTGTTTTAGAGTACTGTTAAAGAGATAAGAGAATAATATGGCAGCTATAGGTTTCTCAAACTTTTAGGGCTTCAGAAGTCTAGGCACTGAATTGCTAGTGTTGGGAAGAATAAAACAAAGTACGTCTATAGTTTTTATTAATTTGAACTCGAGTGTAATTTTCCTATCTGTCGTTCATTGCTTTCAAGTTGGGAATCTGTACCGTATATAGCTTGCTGTCAAGCAACTGCCAGATGAGAAAATTAGCTTGCCCTAATGCTTGGTTCTCTCTTTTCTAAATCGATTAACAAAACGAAAGGCCTTGAAATTATAAGGTTTTACCCTACTAGCATCAAGACCATTCACACACACTCCATGATTATTCGTTTGAAATCACTGATACATGCCATTCTCTGTGCATAACGTCCTTCAATTTAAACAATTTTTTGTTCCAGAGGGTCGAGCTCAGTTACTTTCCACACCATCGACTATATTAAGAACGAGAAAGAGAGGAAGAAAGTAGAGTTATTTATTGTATATGCAGATTAGAAAATGTGAAGAAACAATCAGATGTTGACTTAGTGGCAGATATATATCTGAGTGTTGTTTTATATATGTATACAAATCGAATTCGAGATCGGGTTGGTTTAGCTAAAGGGGGCCAAAGTCTTGAATATCTTGACAAAAACATATACCAATTTCAGAATTAATGTCAACGAATACTAACAGATTGTGACCATGGCTTACCAAACAATACTTTGTCAAGAATCAAGACAAAGACATTAATTTATAATCATTATACAACTGTAATCAACTATATATCGTTTTTCTAGTCAGTTGAAGCAGATGATCTTTTTGACCTTCGCAAAGCTTAAGTAAAACAAGGCATGGATCGATAGGACAAGGAGGTCTTCTTCATTTAATTTCAAATGGGCCACGCTGTCAAACTATATAACGTCCATTTCAAATTTAATATTATTTTACAAAGAAATTTTAGAAATTTTTGTCAGTGAACGATCTATGATTAAACGGAGGCCTAGCAACGAAGTAGAGATGCTACTCAAGCCTAGCTGCAGCCATTGAAGAACGGCCTATATCTACTTAGCTAGAGTCAGCAATCTAGTGAACCTCGTGCGCGTAAGTGCTATAAATTGGATAGCGTAGGTGATCTTGGTTGAAAAACCAAGTATGATGGGATAGATGGGCCATGGCTTATAGCACATGCGACTCTTTTGACTCAGTTTAAGGACAATTAATTATCGCTCGTTAGGTAACAGTTGGTGTCAAGCATACATATCAATGTGATTTCTGGTTTACGCATCAAAAGATTTCTAGGTGAAATGTAACAACCAATTGATTTCTGCCTCTTCAAGGTTACACTGCCTCTCTAATGAGACCTGAACCCTAAAGATTTTCCAATCGCATTAGTTTCAACTATATGGCAACATTCATCACTTTGTCCTCATTCCCACGTCAACTATACAACTAATGAAAATTTATTTATGTCACATTTTGAGAAATTATTTTAAAAACTATCAATCATATTGATTTTATGAGTTACAAACTAATAAAAATAACTCATATAACATGAATTCATTGGTTGTAATATTTCTAGATATTTTCGTTCTATAGTTTAAGAAAGTCTAACCAGAACACACATGAGTAATATCTCAACATAATATGACCTGGTCAACTGTATTACGTATAAATCCTAGGTCTATCGCATTGAAAATTTTGATAAGTAGGAAAAGGAGAATAGCATATACAAATACAGGGTAAAACAAATTACCACAAGTAAATCTTTCATGAGTTGAAGATATATCAAATATTTATCATTTATTGAAGTAATATTTCTACAATATTCAAGAATTTCTTTAATAATTTCATTTAGTTGTCATCAACAATGAATGATGTGGGTTGAGCAACCAACTTAAAAATCTCAATAAGAGAGAGATAAAGTGAAAAAAATAGATGTAGCTGAATTTTAGTATATTTTTTCTGCCCGCAGGTCACTATTTTTCCCTCAATCTTTCGAATTGCGCTGCTTTTGGTTTTATGTGTATGTCTATCTAAGGTGAAGGTAATTCTGATGTAACAGCAAGTACTGAAAAGAAGAATGCTGGCAGCATGCACAATCATACTGGGTACGTATTACCTGCAGAAATAGTGCTGTAACCTAGCCAGTTTTTGAAGCTCATGGAAAATGGATGATTCATGCTTTTCTAACCTGACTTTTGAAGAGTATTGAAGTATTTCATATCAAAATAATATTTAAAAAAGGAGAAATATTTAGGTGAGAGGGATATACTATATTACTAGTAATATATGGTAGTGTATACTATTCATACTTTGTCAAGTGTATACCATTCATATTTTGCCACGTTATGAATGATAGATAAAATTTCAGTTTTTTCCAGCTTTAGTACTGCTTAGTAATTATCTGCATTTTCCCTCTGAAATTAAATGGGAGGCATTTGGAATTTGAGCAATTAAATTTAAAAACTATGTCTATACATATGAAGCTTAACCTAATTAAAACTTTGATCACACGTACAACTCAGCCCACAAGGCAAAAAATGAAATTAAAAAAAAAAAAAAAAAAAGCTAAAGAAACCTAATGTATAAGTACAGATCTAGGATTGAATAATTACACACAGAAATTAAAGTTACAAGCTAATGATGATATATAAACAAGTTGGTGGATTTTCTTCGTTAATGAACCTGCAAATTAATGATTTGTTCTCTTGGTCAAAATTGTTAGGCACACATTGAATATAGGCTATGTTTGAATGAACCAGAATCGGAAGATTAGGGACTAATAAATGTCTCCAATATACTGCTTGACGATGGCTACTGTTTGAATTTCACTCCCTGTGTGGCTGATGGTCTTAGCCTCGGGAGACTATATGGAATTCAGTGCTTATCAAGTTCAACAAGGGAATGCAATACTGACAATGATCGATGGTGATAATTAAGAGATCATGTATGAGCAGGCTCGTTTCCGATCTGTTTACTGGGACCAGGTCATTTGAACAACATTACCACAATGTACCTAATTGACTATGGGAAAAGTTAAAGATGGTGAAGCAAAATGAATCTGATCAGAAAGAAAATCAAAAGATTAAAGAACCCAAATCTGCAGAGTAAAAAAATCTCTTGCTTGGGACACTCGAGAGGAATTGGACATGTATACTTCTTAGATGATCTAGATCTAATATATGAACTGATGCTCAGCACAGTGAACACCGCCCTACTATTACAGTTTAACAGCAAAGGGGGCCATATGTCAACGGCATCTATCATTCTAGGAACCTCGATCTTGGGGTTCTCAAGACTTTGTGGAAAGATATGCATCTAATTTATGCATGTAAAAGATCACATACCATTACGAGTACCATTTTCTTATCTGGAGGAATGTTGATCCCCACTTGCCCAACTAAAAGGAAACAAAACATCCAGACACTTCTCTTCAGTGCAGAAGGCTGTGACGGACCACATTTGCACCAAACTAGTACTATAAACATATACGCTTCAAGCTCCAAACATCCCTAATTCAACATCAGCATGAAAAATTTAGTCTGAAAAATACAGTGAAAAAGAGATCAATGAACGCACAAACTAATAATAAGATAAGTTACAGTCATTATTATGGAGAAATCATATATGTAAAACCAAGCATATCGCTGAATAAGTTTATTAGGGTTTTCTCTGCGATTCCCAACACCAGTAGTACTCTTCATACTAATTGCTACAAAGTTTAGACAATCTTTTTGTACATATATGCGCTACTGCATTCCTGGGTGCCCCAACTCGTTGAACGCATATTCTTGCGGCATCCCTTGCATATCGTCATAGGTTAGACCAACAGGAGGGCAGGCCAAAGAGCTCATATGATCCCATCCGATACTTTCCCGAGACGTTGATTCAATTCTATTGTTGACCATCTCCTCCCCGTACAAGAACTCCAAACCATCTAATCTTTGTGGATTGCTGTATAGCACTTCTCCAAGCTCCGATTGCAAACTGTTTTGACCTTGCATCACTTGGAAATGATCAGTACCATCTATATTGTAAAGGGTTTGTGCATATTGAGAGTTGGAGTTGTTTATGACATCCATTGAAGAAGAAGAGGGCATATTGAGGGACTGTTCATAAAGTTGTGGATATGAGTACATGTCAACTGGAAATTGAAAATTTGTCCCTTCGTGCATCACATGATCATCTTCAGAAAATCGTCCTCCAAGCTTGATAAGAAACTTTCTGATTGCTGCATGGTCGTTAAAGCGGCTTTCTTCATTTGAGTAGGGTATTGGTGCCAGCACAGGCAGCTCTGACCAGTTGTAAGGACTCTCGTTATTGTTGTTATGATCGGTAACCATGGAATTTCCATTCCCTTTCTTGATCTGTTGCTTAAGGTTGCAACCTCGACGAGCCTGCTGCTCTTTTCGTTGCTTACCAAGAAGCTTCTTCTTCAGTCTAGTGTTCCAGTAGTTCTTTATATCATTATCAGTCCTTCCTGGCAATTGTGCTGCAATAATTGACCACCTGCTCTTGCAAACAATAATGTTTTAAAATTTAATTATAATAACGTATAAGATCGTATATTTACACTTTTCAATTGATCTTTTAGTTTTCTTGGCCATGAAATATTTCCTAGAAATGGATAACTTGATGAAGGACCAATTACCTGCTACCTATACTGATATAGAGGCTGCAGATTATGTTATCTTCCTCTTCAGAGAATCCTCCATGTTTGATATTGGGTCGCAGATAGTTCAACCATCTCAGGCGGCAGCTCTTTCCACATCTCTTGAGGCCTGATAAAAATAAAAAAAAACCCCAGGAACGGCATAATTGATTAACAAGCCCACTTAAGTTTAAACTGATTCAAATATATATATAATACTAAAAGGAAAAGAAGGAAATCGAACGCAAGAAAGAAGAAAAATAAAGTTGAGGGTTGATTGCTTTTAATACCAATCTTTTGTGGCAAAGCGATCCAGTTACCACCGGTGCCATGCTGCTCGATATACGACTTGAGCTTGGCATCTTCTTCAGGTGACCAAGGGCCTTTCTTGACGTTGGCTTTGTCACAGCAAGGAGCTCTCCCCATACTTTCTGTGTCACTTCGAGCTATGATATGCTAGTTTCTCTCTCCACTAATATTGAAGCTACGATCTGCTAGTTTCTCTCTCCACTAGTATTGATATTTGGTAAGAAGAATTATAAGAGAGAGAGACA
Source organism: Bursera cuneata (assembly GCA_026212285.1). Lineage (NCBI taxonomy): Eukaryota > Viridiplantae > Streptophyta > Magnoliopsida > Sapindales > Burseraceae > Bursera > Bursera cuneata. The sequence goes on along the minus strand of JANLJB010001898.1, from coordinate 16,542 downwards.
CGAATATATATAATTAAAAAAGTTCGAAGCGGATAAACATGGTTCTAAGCCAAAAAAGCCATTGAAATTTAAAAAGTTATTGCAAAAAGAAGCCTCTGATCGTCTACATAGAAAATTCGAGAAATTGTAAATGCCAGAACAGAAAGTAGGGTTTTTCTTCTTGTCTTTCCTGGTCAAGAATCAATTTGTTTAATAAGGGCTGCTGATTTTCTTGGAACTGTAACTCTCCAAAGATGCTAACCATAGTGGGACATGTATTGACCTATTAAAGCATTATCCCTTCATTGACACATGATCAATTAGTGTGTATATAGATGATATGTGTTTTGTCTTTGTATCTCATAATGTCACTATAATATGATGATCACATTAGCTGTTATTTGATTAGGACTCCGTATCAGTTAATGTCGCATAACATGTGTAAGCACCGCAAAATTCAGGGTAAATATCTACAAATTTTTCACATCGTTTTTCCCCTCTAATGGGCGGACTGTGTCAGCTGTGAGAGTCCTAAATGGGGACATCTTTAATTTACAAAATTTATCTTTCTACCGAAACGGATGGAATATTAAATAGTGTTGAAATTGAGTACAGAGGTCAAATCCATCTAGTGATGGTGGAAAATCAAAGGTCCAAGCTAGCGGATATATTGGAATGGGGAAATCACATAGACGGCCCCTGGGTTTGGTCTAACAAAGTCACCCCCGTTGTTTGGGTAGTAACGGTCAACCCCCATTTTCACAATTCAGTTTTAAAAAAAAAAATTGACAATATGAAGATATTGTAGACATTTTCAAATAAAAATTATTAGAAAAATCTCATATCTCATCAGTCATTTCATCTCCCTCTTTTTCTTCATCGAGACTCTAAAATTAGGCTGCCTTTAGAGATGACAAAATTTTGGCAATTTGCCTCTTGCAAACTCCCTCTGCGCTTCCCTATGTCTTTGTAAGTAAATCTTCCTTCTCCCTACTGTGTGAGAAAAAAATTTACAGAATTTCTTGATTTCTTCCCTACTAGTTTTGGCTCTTTTTTTTCCTTCTTTGGTGTTTTATCTATTTAATATTTGTTTTTTTTTTGGGTCGTGGCAACAGTAGCCATGGATTGGTTTTTATATTACCTAATGATTTTTGGAGAAAACGAGAGTGCAAATGAAAGTGTAATAGTTGTGTCAGTGCTTTTTGTGGCTGTCGTCGAACTAGGTTGTGGTTGGTGAAGAAAAAGGAAAATTAATTTTTTTAAAATATGACATCTTTTTGAGAATTGAATATTATATCCTAGTAAGACAAGAAGGGTACCATAATAGTTTGTCGATCCCTCAAACGGAACCATGAAAATGAGAGCTGCTAGTTACTATCCAAACAGTGGGGGCTCTGTATGTAATTTTCCCAATTCGGAATTCTAGAAGAAACTATGAAGGACAACGCATTAACAGAGATTGCAACAATGTGGAAATTAAGGAGAATTTCCCCTTTTGGTAGGTGACCAAATGACCAACAAAAGTTGGGGAAAAACATGGATTATCCTGTAATAAATTTAGCAATAATGCCTCTGTTCCTTGAAATAAGTAAGCATGCATCCAGAAGAACAAGGGAAAGCACCAGAACTCCTGGCAAGGCAACTTAGTAAAGAAGGATAAATTTTTTTTAGATTGTTACTTGAGGCGACTCTCACCCAACCCTTTAACCCCGCGGGGGGGGGGGGGGGGGGGGGGGGGGGGGGGGGGGGGGGGGGGGGGGGGGGGGGGGGGGGGGG